>PVKA01049159.1:0-13403 GCA_004027165.1 Ctenomys sociabilis | reverse complement strand
TTCCATGTGGGCTGGCCAAATAGCTCAGTGGACTAAAGCACCTACCTAGATAGGTTCTAGGAACAGGGTTCAATCCCTGGCATGCTGTGCTGGCCCTGGTCCCAGGATGCACTGAGACAGCAACGGAGACTGGGCATGGTAGCACCTACCTGTAATCCCAGTGCTTGGGAAGCTGAAAACAGGAGGATCACTGTGAGTCCAATCTGTGTAGTGAGATCCTGTACTAAAATACATTTTGAAAAAAGATACTGCCTCAGGCTGCTGGAGTGCTGGGCTTACAGGCTTGAGCCACCATACCTGGCAGGTTCAGGGTTTAGTCTGACGACACCCCAAGAGGGTCTGAGTGTGATTTTGGCGCAGGGCTGGGGAGGAGGCGCCGTCTCACCTTGCGCCGTTGTGCCACTCTGGGGATGCCGCCCTGGGGAATTGGCCAGGCCTGCATGCCCAGGTGGGTTTCCCTTCCCCCGCCTGCTGAGGAGCTACTACCACTGCTATTGCTTCATTTTACAGCAGAGGAAACCCAGATTTGAGCATGGTGCCAAAGTGACTGACGGACACTCACTGACCTCGCCAGCAGCAGAGAAAGGACCCGAGTCAGGCACTCAGGCTGCAGAGCTGGGGCCAGAGAGATGGCTCAGTAGAATAAGCACCTCCCTGGCAAACCCAAGGGCCTGAGTTCAATCCCAGGTTCTGGAAAAAAAAAGACATACTGCAGAGCTGAGCCTCAATTAATGTGGGGGGACCCCCCAAAGGAGCTCTGGGGCCAGTTCCTGTGCTATAGAGGGGGAGGGGCAGGGTGGGCCAAACCTTGGCCTCACTGGGGAGGAACCCATAGCCCATTCAAAGGCTGATGTGAAAGCCACGCTTCTCAGCTGTCACCCAGTCTCTCATTTCTGCTGGTCACCCACCACATGGTAACAACAGACCTAGACCCCAATGGGCCAGTGCTGGGGCCAACAGCTCACTGGACCATGTCCTTTCTGAAGGAGCCAGGCAGAAAGAACTGGCCCCTCTGGGGAACAAGGCCTTGCCCGAGATGTGGCCTCATCCCAGGAACTGCTGCTTCAGTACTGGGCAAAGCAGGAAGGTGTGCGGCAGGGGCAGAGCCAGCCAGGCCTCAGCTGGCCAGGCTGCCGCGGGCGTCTGTTCAGAGACAGAGCACACCACAGTTTGCTTTCCTGGTGCCGAAATGCTGATAGCTCTCAATCAACTACAATGAAGTAAAGAGAGGCTCAAACCAGGCACAGCAGTGTGTACCAGTCATCCCAGCTACTCTAGAGGCTGAGGCAGGAGGAGGACTGGAGTTTGACACCAACCTGGGTGACATAGCAAGGCCTCCTTTCTCTACAAAAACAAATGAACAAAATAGTGAGCTGTGATAATGCATGTCATCTCAGCACTCAGGAGGCCGAGGCAGGAGGATAACTGAGTTTGAGGCCAGTCTGGGCTACATAGCAAGCAAGCAAAAGACAGACAGACAGACAGATGAAAAGAAAGAAAAAAAGAGAAAGAGAGCCGGGGAGATGGCTCAGTAGAATAAGTGCTTCCCTGGCAGGTGCAAGGGTCTGAGTTCAATCCCTGGTTCCACAAGAGAGAGAGGGAGAGAGAGAGACAGAGAGAGAGAGAGAGAGAGAGAGAGAGAGAAATATTGGGCCAGGCACGTAGCTTAGTGGTGGAATATGCCTGCTTAGCGTGCAGAGGGCCCTAGGTTGTGTTCCCCAAAATGCAAAACAGAAAAGTGATTGGCGTGGATGACTCGGCTTGCAGATTGCCCCAGAGTCCCTTTTGCTTTCCTTAGCATTTGAAATGTATTCTGAAGAGCCAGGCATGGTGGCACACACCTGTCGTCCCAGCACTCAGGAGACTGAGGCTGGAGCACAGCAAGTTCAAGGCCAGCCTGAGCTACATAATGAGACCCTGTCTCAAAAAAAAAAAAAAAAGCCCCCCAAGGCCTGGTGCCCCGTGATGGTGTGTAAGGGCTGGACCACACTTCCCAGAAGTCCAGCTAGCTGCGTCCCCAGCCTCTGTCCTTCCCTAGGCGCTTCACCTGCAGAACGGGGACAAGAACTGCCTGGTGGCCCGCTCCAAGTGCTACCTGAAGATGGGGGACCTGGCGAGGTCCCTGAAGGACGCCGAGGCCTCGCTCCAGAGCGACCCAACCTTCTGCAAGGTGGGAGGACACAGTCCTGCTGTCCATGATGCTGTGGCCTCTGGTGACAGAGCCCGGCTGCCCAGGCTCAGATGCCATCGCCCACCTCCCCCTGCGTTGTCTGTGCCCTGCCTTCTCCCCCCCCCCCCGTACCTCCCATCATACCAGCCACTTGGATCTGACCACAGGGGATCTTGCAGAAGGCAGAGACACTGTACACAATGGGGGACTTTGAATTTGCCCTGGTCTTCTATCACCGCGGCTACAAGCTGAGGCCAGATCGGGAATTCAAAGTGGGAATTCAGAAAGCACAGGAGGCCATCAACAACTCGGTGGGAAGTAAGTGACACTGGGCAGGCCAGCAGGAGGGCTCTGGGGGTTCCAGGCCCAGAGAAGGCCAGAGGTGAGGGGGGCTCCGCCAGGACCACAGGGACCTTACACCTGGGTTGGCTGTTGCTCAGCTTTTGTTTTGTTTGTCATTGAGACAGGATCTCATTCTGTAGTTCAGGCTGGCCTTGAACTCATTGTACAGCACAGGCTGGCCTCAAAACTCACACAGATCCTCTTGCCTCCGCCTCCCCTGTGCTGGGATGACAGGCATATGCCATCATGCCCAGTGCGGGGGATGTGCAGAGGCTAGGAACTACCCATCTTCCTCCAAGAGCATTGATGCCTGGAGTCACAGGGTGGACTGAGCCTCTTGTCCATCTGTCCCAAGGCCCCAGCTCTTCCCTCATCCTGGTGAACCAAGGGCTGGTTTTACCCAGCTGGCTCTTTAGCAGGGGAGGAGGAGTTGGGGGAAAGGTTGCTTGGTTACCCATGGGCAGTACAGTGCATACATGGCACAGGGAATGGGGTTTGCAAATGCAGGTACCCTGGCCCTTGCCTGCTGGAGCTGCCCCAGGGCTTCCTGCAGCCCCCAGCAACCCTTGCTGGGCAGTGTTGCCTGGCACAGAGGGTGACAGGTCATCCCCAGAGGCCAGCTCATCTGCACCCCATCCCACAGGTCCTTCCTCAATTAAGCTGGAGAACACAGGGGACCTCACATTCCTGAGCAAGCAGGCTGAGGTAGGCACTGAAGTGGCAGCCACGGGTCCCTGAGCAGCACAGGTCCCCAGGCCTCTGGGGCGGACACCACTCTGCAAGATCTCAGGGTGCAGCCCCCCCGACAGACACATCTATGGTTCTCCAGCTGCAGAGGGGTCTCTCTCTGGTGGGGGCCTGGATGTCTAGGCTTGGGGCCTCCGACTTCAGCTCGGTGTCACTGTCCCAGACCATGAAAGCCCAGCAGCAGACCCAGCCCTCAAAGCATCGGCTGCACCAGGTACAGCGCGAGTCCAAGCGCAAAGGCTCGTTAAAGAGTGAGAAGACCATGCGCCAGCTGCTAGGGGAGCTCTACGTGGACAAGGAATACCTGGAGAGGCTGCTGTTGGACGAAGGTGAGGCACCCGGGCCAGGGAGAGCCCAGATGGGCCTGCCAGGAGTCCTGGCTGCTATGTGCTGGCAGACGGGACCTTGGAGGCAGAGTCTCTCTATGCTGTGCCTACTGGCCTCAAACTCGCTGTGTAATCCAAGCTGGCCTCAAACTCAGTGATCCAGGGGCTGGAGAGATGGCGCAGTGGAATAAGCGCTTCCCTGGCAAGGGCAAGAGCTGGAGTTCAATCCCCAGTTCTGCCAAAAACAAACAAACAAAAAAACTCAATGATCCTCCTGCCTCAGCCTTCCCAGTACTGGGATTAAAGGCATGCATGGATATGACCGAGCCATGCAGCTGGAAAGGAAAGTCCCCTAAAACGAGGGGATAGGCTCTGGGGAATGGCTTGCCCACACACCTCTAGTTACCTGGGAGGGCAGCTCCAGGAGGGCCCTGCATGAAGCCTCCTCTGGCCCTTGCTGACCTGGCCGCCCCTGCTCACAGACCTCATCCGGGGTACCATCCGGAGCGGAGTGACGGTGGAGGACCTCATCCTGACTGGCATCAACTATCTGGACACCCGCAGCAGCTTCTGGCAGCAACAGAAGCCCATCTATGCCCGCGAGCGCGACCGGAAGCTGATGCGGGACCGCTGGCTGCGCGACCGCGGGCGGACACCGGCCCAGACGGTGCACTACGTGCTCAAGAGCCTGGAGGACATCGACATGCGTGCGTGCGCCTGCGCTGGGGTGCAGGTGCGGGTGGGCGTGGGGGGCGTCTCCCTGGACAGGAGCGAGCTTAGCTCCCCGCTGCCCCCAGTGCTGAGCAGTGGCAGTGCCGAGAGCAGCCTACAGAAGGCCGAGAAAGTGCTGAAGAAGGTGCTGGAGTGGGGGCCCGATGACGTGCCCAACAGGGACGAGCTGCTGGGCAACCTGTACAGCTGTATTGGGAACGCGCAGCTGGAGCTGGGCCAGACGGCCGCTGCGCTGCAGAGCCACCGCCGGGACCTGGACATTGCCCGGGAGCAGTGAGTCCCGGCTCAGTCAGGGTCCACTTGGTGTGTGTGTGTGTGGGGGGGGGGGGGGTGTAGGTACAGCTCCATCCTGAACTCTGTCCTCAGCCCTTTTCATTTCTTAAAGTTTTGAGGATGCTTCCAATTTGCCCCAACTGGGCTCCAAGTTGAGGTCCTCCTGCCTCAGCCTCCCAGGATGCTGGGATGATAGGTGTGCATCACCATGTCTGGTACATTTATTTTTGTGTCATCGCCACACCCATCGCCAGACACACCAGCTACTACCAGCAGGGGGTGTAGAGCAGTACCAGACAGGGATCAGATTCCATCAGATATCCAACTGAAACAAACAAACAAACAAACAAAACAATTCCCCATCCAGGTGTGGTGACTGTGATAGGGTGGCTGGCCTGCAGGTGGCCAATGGGGGCTGCAATGAGGGGCAGGCAAGCAGGTTGTAGAAATCACGGTGTGGCCTGGTGCTGTGTGGTCTGGGAAGCCCAGGCTTTGGACTGTGTCCCACCTGCTCAGGGCCCTGGCTGCCTCTGCCTGCGGCCCCTCAGTCTGTTTCCTCCCCCTTGAATGGACACCACAGCAGGGGGCATGGCACATGCCTGTCCTCACGGCTCAGGAGGGTCCAAAGTTCAAACCCAGCCTGGGCATCTTAGTGACTTAGTGAGACCCTGTCTCAAAAAAAGAAAAAGGGCTAAGGGTACAGCGCAGCTTAAAGACCCTGGGTTCAATCCCCCAGAAGGGTAAAAAATAAACAATTAAAAACAAACTTGCAAAAAGCTCAGTGGCGCCCAGGTAGAAAGGACTCTGATCCGAAGTTGTGGGCCAGGAGCCTGGGACAGCTAGGTGTGAGGGGCTCAGTGGGGGGCATCCCCAGTGCAGGGCAGGGGGCTGGAAGCAGAGCCCCAGGTGGTCCTGGCCCTCATACCCAGTGTGAAGAGCCTTTGGCAGGCTGTGGCTTCTTGGGCATCTCCGTCCGCCTCTCCTGGCTCCCCTCACCCCCACTGTGTACGCCTCCTCGCCTGGCTCCCGCGGTCCCTCAGTGCCCACCCTACCTGCCTCACTGTCCCTGAAACCCCCGTGGAGGTCGCTCTCCACTCCTCACAGCTTGTGTTCAACAGTCCAGGCCTCTCTGAGCACATGCTGTGTGCCCTACAGTCCCGTAGTTAGCCCAAGCCACAAGTGTCCTTGTGGGACAAAGTTCCAAGGGCTGAAGATAGCAGAGCCAGACGCTGAAGCGTCCAGATGTGGTCCCAGTCTCCTGTCTCACAGAGCTGCACAGATTTAGCAAGCCACAGGGACTCAGCCACCCCGCCCTGCAGCTAGCTGTTTGTCCACTCCGGAGGCCCCACCTTGCTGTGGGCCCAGCCCTGGGGTCACTGTGGGCTCCATGGCTCTCCTCTGCCTCTGTCTTCCCTCCTTGGCCTCTGCTCCTTCTGCACCTTGGCCCTCAGGGACCCCAAGGTCATTGCTGTCTCCTATAACTCAGATTCCTAAGCCCTGAGACCCCAGTGGAGGACAGACCCAGGGCCGAGACTGCCAGCACTGAGCCTGCCCGGCCTGGAGCTGCCTTCTGGCCAGTGCCTCCAGGTCTCCAGCCCCCTGCCAGCATGTGGAGAGCAGCCCCGACCGTACCTGGGGGTGCACCCCTGTGACCCCATGCTGACACTCGGGAAGCTGAGGCAGGAGGATCCCTGAGCAGGAGCCGACAGACCACAGCCTTGCCAGTCTGGCCTGTTCTCCCGGGCTGGACCCCAAGTCCCTGCCTGGGTCCCTGAGGCCAGGGTCTTCTCTGTGGGTTCCTGATAAGTGGCTTAGTGTGTCCCCTCCCCACAGCCACCTCCCTGATGCAACATCCAGAGCCCTAGACAACATCGGCAGAGTCTTCGCCCGCATCGGGAAATTCCAGCAGGCCATTGACACGTGAGTGACGGGCGCTCAGGGCAGCCCTCTGCCTGGTGCTGAGTTCAAACCTACACAGACACTCTGGCAACCCCAGCTGCTAGATCTCCCCCAGGAGATGGTTTCTCCCAGCAGGCGACCCCAAGTGACTGGTTCCCCCTGCCTTGGTGTCTGTGTGCCAACAGAGGGTCAGTATGTCCCCACCCCTCAGCATCCCCTGGTGTCAAACTGCTTTATAACAGTGCTTGCTGTTTGAACATTAATTGGGAAAACATACAAAAGTAGCGGATCTGGATGTGTTAATAACATCTGAATTCCAGCACTGTGGGAGGCTGAGGCAGGAGGGTGGCAAGTTCAAGCCCAGCCTGGGCAATTTAAGGATTTGGTGAGACCTTACCTCAAAAGGAAGTATAGACAAAGGTTGGAGATCTGCTGTAGCTCGGTTCAATCGCCAGTGCAGAAACAAAGAGAAAGAAAGAAAGAAAGAAAGAAAGAAAGAAAGAAAGAAAGAAAGAAAGAAAGAAAGAAAGAAAGAAAGAAAGAAAAGCAAGAAAAGCAAGAAAGAAAGCATGGTGGTGCACACTTGTAATCCCAGCACTTGGGAGGCTGAGGCAGGAAGATCCTTGGGAATTTGAGATCAGCCTGGGCTACAAAGTGAGCTCAAGGCCAGTCTGAGCTGCGTAGTTAGACCCTGTCTTAAAAAGACAAAAAAGAAAGGAAAGAAAGAGAGCAGAATTAGCACTGCTACCCAAATACAACTAGTAGTAATTGTACTCTGTCGATACTTTCCTTTTTCCTTGTTTTTTTTTTTCTTTCCTCTGTTGATTTTCTCTTTCATATATGTGTATACATGCATTTGTTGTTTTGGTTTTTGCTTTTTTTTGTGTGTGTGGAACCAGGGATTGAACTCAGGCCCTTGTGCTTGCCAGGGAAGCGCTTATTCTACTGAGCCATCTCCCCGGCCCCAGCTTGTTTGTTTTTTGAGACAGGGTCTCACTGTGCTCCAGGCTAGCCTTGTACTTTCAGAGGTCCTCCTGCCTCAGCCACCTAGAGTGCGGGATTGCTGGACCATGCCCAGCGCTCTGGTCCTTTTGCTCTGTGTTTATGCTGTCCATTCACCCTAGCCTGGTGCCAGAGGGGTTTCCTTCTTCCCTGGGGCTGGGGTGGGGCGTGGGAAGCGCTGATGCAGTTTCCCCCAGGTGGGAGGAGAAGATCCCTCTGGCCAAGACGGCTCTCGAGAAGACCTGGCTGCTGCACGAGATCGGGCGCTGCTACCTGGAGCTGGACCAGGCCCTTCAGGCCCAGCACTATGGGGAGAGGTCTCTGCAGTTTGCCGAGGAAGAGGGTGACATTGAGTGGCAGCTGAATGCCAGCGTCCTGGTGGCCCAGGCACAAGGTACCTCAGGGCCAGCCACCCCTCTGTCCTGGAATCTCCAGCATCACAAAAAGAAAAATGGAGGGCCGACCAGATAGCTCAGCAGACTAAAGCACTGGCACGCAGGTGCAGGGGCCGGGGCTTGATCTCGGGCCTGCCGTGCTGGCCCCGTGGCACAGAGAAGAAGTTGACATTGGGTGTGGTGGTATACTCCTGTAATTCCAGCTCCTGGGAGGCTGTAAACAGGCAGATCACTATGAGTCTGATGTGGTAGTGAGACCCTGAACACCCTGTAGACCCTTTCCTAAGATACAAAAAAAAAAAAAAAGTCTGAAGGAAGTAGAAACAGCACAGTAATCAGGGTAGAGCAGCTTACATCTGTGGTCCCAGTTACTAAGGATGCTGAGGCAGGAGAATCTCTTTTTTTTGTTTTTTTATTTTTATTTTTATTTATTTATTTAGCAGAACTGGGGATTGAACTCAGACCCTTGTGCTTGCCAGGGAAGCACTTATTCCATGGAGTTATCTCCCCGGCCCCTATTTTGATTTTTGAGACAGGGTCTGCTATGCAGTTCAGGCTGGCCTTGAGTTCACTCTGTAGCCCAGCCTGCCTCAGCCTGCCCCAGCCTCCTGGGATCACAGGCATGGACCACCATGCCTGGCAGGAGGACCTCTTGAGTGCAGGACTTGCAGGCTAGCTTGGCAGCACAGCAAGACCCCATCTCATAACAAAAATTTAAAATGAAACACAAATAAAGGTCCATCAGAGTTGCATTTCCTATAAGGTGGGAACAGGGAAACCGCACAGAAAATTGCTGGTTACCTCTTTGTGTAAGGATCAAGGCAGAGGGAACGTCCTAGTGTCCCAGATAATGTGGCTGTTATCTTCCTGGTCCTGCCCTGCATATGGCCAGATAAATAGCTTGGTCTTGGTGCAACAGAATTTTAATGTTAGTGACACCACTTAGATTTTTGAGACAGGGTCTCACTACATAGCCCAGGCTGGCCTGGAACTGCCGGTGATCCTCGTGCCTCAGTGTCCTAAGTGCTGGGATGACACACACGCGCCACCACGCCTGGCACCACTTCAATTTTGAGCCTGGCTGAGGCTAACAATTGGGGGGGAGCCAGTGTGGAGCTGGGTGTGACAGTCCTGCACACTGCAGTCACAGTCGTCCACATCTGCACCTTGCAGGGGTATTCTGGGCTCTTGTAGCAAGAACTGTGTGGGCCCTTAGAAACCGCTGTGTGGCTCAGCCCACAACCAGTGTGCACCAGTGCATGCTCTTCCCACAGGTTGTGGGCCACAGTTCTCCAGCTGTCCCTGTGAATGTGATTCTCTGTCACATGTGTGGGAGACAGACTGGTTTTATTTATTTATTCATTCAAGATTGAACCCAGGGCCTTTGCACTGAGCTGTACCCCATCCCTTTTTATTTTTGTGTTTTATTTACAGACAGGGTCTTGCTAAGTTGTAAGTTGCCCATGGTGTGCTGGAACTTGGCAGCTTCCTGCTTCAGCTTCCCTAGTAGCTGGGATGACAGCTGTGCCCACTACACCTTGCTGTTTCTGAAATTTTGGGATGTCTATGACACAGTGTGGGGTCCCCATCAACCCTGGGGAACACTTGAGAGCTGGACCAAGCGGCCCAGCCTGACTATCCATGCCTCTGGGGTAGATGCAGTGTGGGAGAGAGTCGGGTCTGGGACCCAGGGTCACACCCATGGTGGCTCCTCCCTTGCCCCAGTGAAGCTGAGAGACTTTGAATCAGCTGTGAACAACTTCGAGAAGGCGCTGGAGCGGGCGAAGCTGGTGCACAACCAGGAGGCGCAGCAGGCCATCATCAGCGTGAGGGGCGGGGTCGATATGGGGCGGGGTCTGGGGCGGGGCCTGCTTGGGTGGGACCTCTGCCTTGCCTCTTCTACACTGTAGGGGTTTACTGTCCGCCTTGGAGCACAGGTGGGGTCCTGAGTTCTCTCCCACTGGGGCCCGAAACACAGTGTGACACATGCCAGGTATCCCAGTACTCAGGAGGCAGAGGCAGGAGGATGCTTTAGGTTCAGGGACAGCTTGGGCTTCATAGACTTTCAAAAACCAAGGGTGGGGAGTTCCTGAGCTAAGTTATGCAGGGTCTGGCCTGGGCTAGGGCCCCAGGAAGCTCTGTGTCTGCAGGAAGGTTAGGATGGACACCAGCAGAGCAGAATAACAGCACAGCATCCTGCAAAGGATGGAGTCACCTTGAAGGGCCAAACGCAGAGGAAAGACGCTGCTGGTCCTTGGTGACTCTCCACGGGATGAGTCCCCAACCCTGAGCGCCTAGCCTAGCAGCTCCAGCAGGAAGCCTCCGGGGGCCAAGGCTGGCACCTCGCTTCTGCAAAGGACAGCAGGCACTCAGGCCATGCTTCTGGCTGGCGCTGTGACCATGAGGAGAAGAGGGTGGAAGCTGCTCACAGGACCTGGCTGCTCTGTAAGAGGCTGAGACAGGAAGGTTGTTTGAGCATAGGTCTGCAAAGCCAGCGTGGAGAGCATCCTGAGACTCTGCCTTAAACATAAAAGGCCACAGGCTGCAATTCAAGCCCCTGGGGACACTATGTGGCCCTGGGAAACCACCCTAAAGGGGCCAGTCCCTCCACTGTCCCCTTCTTGGCCTCCCAGCATTCAGGAGGCCAAGAGCAGGTGGAGGCGGCAGGGCTGGAGCCCGTACCACCTGGGACCATGGTGGCACTTCAGGGTGCGTGGCTTGTGTCCACCCCAGCCCCACTGAACAACCTCGAAGCGGAGGAAATGCTCCCCGCTGAGCCTCAGGGCCAGGATCCTGGCTCACAGAAAGGAAAGGGGGCCACAGGTCACTCCAGGGCCTTTGGGACAAAGGAAGGGACAGAGCCTGGGCAGAAGGAGGAAGTACAAGTGCCAAACAGGTGAAGAGTGCTCACCAAGCCCCAGGAGGTGGCATGCCTGCCAGCCCAACTGTCCAGGAGGCTGAGGCAGGAGGGTCCCAAGCTCAGTTCCCAACCCTGCAATAAAAAGGAAACAGCATTCACCAGTTCCTCTGCCCACAGGCCTTAGATGATGCCAACAAGGGAATCATTGAAGAGCTAAAGAAAACCAGCTACAAGGAGACATTCAGAGTCACAGGTGAGACCCTGGGCCAGGGGGCAGCCCGAGCCCCTCTGCGGTGTATCCTGGGGTCCTGACTAGGATGGCACTGCCCACTGAACTGCCCTCTGCTGCCTCCTCCTCTTCCTCCTCCTTTTTTTTTTTTTTTGTTTTTTGAGACAAGGTCTCACTGTGGCCCAGGCTGGCCTTGAACTTGGGGTGATCCTCCTGCCTCAGCCTCCTAAGTGCTGGGATTACAGATGTGCACTAGCACATCCAGCCTTCTCCTTTTTGTGGTCCTGTATGCTGAACCCAGAGTCTTTAGTGCATTGCATCCCATCCCTTTTTTATTTGAGCCAGCGTCTTGCTAAGTTGCCCAGGCTGGGCTTGGACTTGGGACTCAGTTTTTTTCAAGTTATTCAGGTAGCTGCACTTCTGTCATCCCGTACTCTGGAAGGCTGAAGCAGGAGCATCTCCAGTTTGAGCCCAGCTTGGGGAACTCAGCAAGACCCTGACTCAAAATGAAAAGGAAAAAAGGGCAGGGCAGGGACAGGGAGATGGCTCAGTAGAATAAGTGCTTGCCTGGCAAGCGCAAGGGCCTGAGTTCAATCCCCAGTTCTGCCCAAAAAAAGGGGTGGGCAGGGGATGCAAGGCTTGCTTGGGCATTTTTCCAGTGGGCAGGGACAGGAGGGGCCTTTCCAGTACACCCATGTCCAGTGACTCCTCTTGTGCCTTTACACCCCCTCGCCCAGTGGCCAGACCAGAGCAGCTACTCTCCTAGGACAGCCAAGAACTGCACCTTTGCCTCCTTTCACAGGGCCTCAGGAGGCCGAGGCTAGGGGTTGCTGCCTCCCCTTCTGGGATCCCACAGGGAAGAGGAGGAAGGCTGGGTAGAGGGTGGGTGTGGCCACGTGGGCTGGCCTACCCTCAAGAACAAGTGTCCCCACTGGGCTCAGGAGGCAACCAGCAGGTGGCAGTGTTGCTTGTCACCTTCAGGGTCTGTGACCTTGGACAGCTGCAGCAGGCTCTGCCTAGGAGGCTCTTCCAGGAAGAGCTCCAGGTAGGTGCAAGGAAGGGCCTGGCTACCTTGTAACTGATAGTCATCGAGCCAGGTCCGGTGGGTGACAAGGTGCTGCTCCAGCAACTTATTTTTTTTTTGCACCCTGAGACAGGGTCTGCTTTGCAGTTCAGAGTGACCTTGAACTTGCTCTGCAGCTCGCTGTACCCTATTCTCCCCTGCCCTGTTTGCAGAAGAGGTCCTTGTGGCGCCTGAGGAGGAGCTGGCCAAGGAGTTGAAGCACATACGGGATGCACCCGAGCGGGTGATGCGACAGTGGGACAGGGAGCCAGTGAGGGGGGCTTCGGATGAGGAGCTCCACTTGGCTCTGCAGGGAGTGGGGATGGACAGGAGTGGACACAGCTTCTTGGAAGAGGCAGCCGTGGGCAGGACACCCAATGGGGATGCGATGCCTCCTAGGGAGGACAGACCTCTACCACCGCCGCTTGTGGGCCCAGGAGAGCCGAGAGAACTCTACCGGAGGTCCTCAGGGGAGTTGGTGGGCGTCCTGGAAGACCCCCTGGGAGAGGACTCGGGTGGACCAGAGGGGCCAGGGCCCAAGGCTGGTGAGGGAGAGATGGGCCCGGGGGAAGGTGAAGCCCCGAAAGTGGCAGAGAGCACTGCAGGGGTGGAAGAGCACTCCGGAGATGAACTGCTGTAGGTCTGGACTTGCACTGGTCATGCTGTGGTCTGAGCGACAGGTTTTCAGGCTGAGGAACACAGGACCCCGTCCCGGATCTCCTGGGCCTCCGCTGTCACTGTTTGCCCATTAAACGCGATCTTCCAAGTCACAAGCGCGAGTCCTGGCCCTTTTCCCTCCCCTCCCCTTACTTTTCTTTCCTGTGTAGGGATGGGTGCTGGCTCTTCACACAGGTCTCCACCTCCAGCCTTTCTTTTAGCTTTTTTCAAACATGCTCTTGCTCACCACATTGAATTTGCAGTCCTGCTGTCCCAGCCTCCAAGAGGCCTAGGTGACAGTATAGTCCCAGCCGGGCTCTCCCACACGACTGTAGGAAGAGAGGAAATGGAGCTGTGACATTTTAGGGTGGGGTGGAAGAAGCAGAGAAAGCCCCAGAGTCCAGGTGTCCGCTTCTCTGTAACTGTGGGGTGCCATCCTGCAAGGGGGCTAGGAGGTGGATGCTGGGTCCCAATTGTACTCCCCAGGGCAGTGGGAGGAAGAGTGGGGTGGGGGCTGGGTAGGGCAGATCCACTAGCACTTCCTGGTAGCAGTGCCCAGACTCAGCAAGTGGGTTCTGCTTGGGTGCTAAGAATGGCGTCCAAGGGCACATGAACAGCATGAGCTGTAGTTCCAGCCCTCAGGAGGCTGAGGCAGGAGAATTCCTGAGTTTGAGGCCAGCCTGGGCGACATAGCCAGACACTATGTAT
>PVKA01049158.1:0-13406 GCA_004027165.1 Ctenomys sociabilis | reverse complement strand
AGTATCCTGCAGCTTATGCCATTCACTTTGCCTTATCTGACTCAATTGATTTTACTTGTTATACATTTCCTTTTGTATTTCTGCTTTTCGCTTGTTATACTAGGGAGACTATACGATATTTACACATGTGTGTCGGGTTTATTTCACTTATGAGTATATGTTCAAGTGGCATCCACTTCAGTATAAATGCTTCAAACTTTATGATCAATCAAAAAAGTTTTACAAAAAGTAGCAAAAGCTTTACTGGTATATGCTGGAGCATTATCTGTTTTTAAGCCACGGGGGACACCCAATATAGCAAAGGCTGCAAATAAATGTATAATAACATTAGAGGCATTTTCACCAGCTAATGCCGAGGCAAACAAGAAATGAGAGCAAGTTTCCACAATAACATGTACATATTTAAGAGTGCCAGAGGAAGGTACATGAATTACATCCATTTGCCACAGATCATTAGGTCTTAACCCACGAGGGTTCATTCCAAAATGCGGAGCCGGTGATAAAGGAGCATAGTTAGGGCATTTTTTAATAATTTGTCAGGCCTGTTCACAAGTAATTTTAAATTGATGACGTAACGTCTGTGCAGTTTGATGGTGTAGAGCATGGGAGCATACAGCTTGATCCACAGCAGTTAAATACACTCCTGTTAAGTTATCTGTCATCTGATTGCCATTAGCAATTGGTCCAGGTAAACAGCTGTGGCTACGAACGTGTCCAATAAAACAAGGTTTGGCAGGCAAATGTATCATTTTTTGTGTTTGCTGAAACAGATCTAGTACCTTAGCATTGCTAGTGTGAATTAAGGGTACAGTTTCTATAATAGACATAGAAAAGACAATATAACTACTATCAGAATATAAATTAAAAATTTGGGAAAGAAATAAAAGAAAGGCTTGATAAACAGCATACAATTTAACTTCTTGAGCCGATGTAGAGGACAAAGCCCATGTATACTGTTCAGAAGGTGTAACTAAGGATGCAACTCCAGAGGAGGAGCCATCACTATATAAAGTAAGAGCATTAGAAAATGGTACCTTGGCGATAGTAGTGGGAAACAAAAATGTAGCTTTGCTTGCAAAGTGTAATATTTTATCAGCAGGTTTATGGAATGAAACAGTACCTGTGAATCCTTCCAAAGCAAGAGGGAAATAATCAGTCATATGCAATAACCATTCAAGCTGATCATTAGTATAAGGAACAACAAGTTCAGGAGGATCATATCCTAAAATTTGAATGGAAATCTTTTGTTTTTGTTTAATTTTTTTTTAGTTACTAACCAAGCATACGAAGCCAATTATTTTATAGTTACGTTAGCATTTTAATATTAGGTTGTTTAGCATATCTCTCACATTGTTTTACAAACTCAGCTTTTTATAACAAATAATCTCCTCCTGAAAGAACAGCTTTAGCCAAACTATACCAATCACTAGGTGGCATTGCAGTATTAGCTATGGTTTCCAAAATAGTCAAAGTATAAGGGGCAGTAGCTCTATATTGGGAGCTAGCTACCTTTAATTTTTAAAAGTTTTTTTAAAAACAATTGGTTCATATTGTCGAACTTGTTGTCCATTAACATTAGCAATTGTCACTGGGTAAGTTTCATACTTTGAGAATCCTTTCAAACTTTCTCCTCTAGATTTTATAGCCTTCAAAGATAATTCCAATGGAGACATTGGTACTGCAGCCAAGGGAGAAGAAACTACTCCTGTATATGCCATTAAAGATCCGGTAGGAACAGCAGGTTTTGGCTGGATATTTAATTGTTGGTTTTTAATTAATGTTTCCAAATCTGATAATATTTTAGTTAGCTCAGTGGAAAGCAGCACAGGACTATTCCCTTCCTGGTCTTTCTTTTTAGATTTCTGCTGTTCTTCTGCTAAAAACAAATTATGGCCAGGCTCATATGAAACAGCTTGTTCTTCAAGATCATCCCAATTGACTTTGGCAGGCTCAGGGTTAGGAGCCGAAGGTTTGATTAGATTTAAGGGCGTAATCGGACCCTCATATCTAGGTAATTCAGACAATGGAGGAGGAGACAATGGTAAAGGAGGAGGAATCTTACTTATATCATCAACTGATTTAGATGGTTTAAGTTTTTGGCTATTACGCGTAACTTTTTCCCATTTATCCATCTCAGAGTCTCTTTTTAAACAATCTCGAATCAAAGACCACAAAGTAAAAGCATCAACAGGAGTTTTTTCTGGTTCAAAAGCCCTATAATGGTCACAAATTCTTTCTCCCAGCTTTAACCAAGTTTCAATGTTAATAGTTCCCTCTTCTGGAAACCAAGGGCATACTTCCTGCACAAAAGATACAAATTTATGTATCTGTGGTCTAGAGATGTTAACTCCTCGACTTTTTAACAAAGAACATACTACCTGTTCAAACAATCCCCGTTCTGATGACGAGGAATTTCCCATAATGAAAAACTCTCCACTACTCCGTGCTATCACTTACTTTCGTTTTTGAAGCAAACTTACCCCGGGGCTTTCTGATAGCCACAATCCTCTCAGTGTCCCAATATTCTCGCGCTGTAGGACTCTTCAGGTCCCTGTTCTGGCGCCACTCTGCTGCAGACCTGCTGAGGCAAGGTGGGGCGAGATAGGGTGAGGGATGAAAGAACAGAGAGGACCAAATGCTCTGCTGGCAAGAGGCAGTTTATTTAGGGCTGTTACAGCTTTTATACATGTATTTTCAGAAAGTACATTAGGACACTCAGTGGTTTTCATCATTGTTTGACTAATTCTAGCTGTATGTTTTCCTGGGGCGTGCTGACCCGAGTGTATAACACACAGAACCATAAACATTAGTCTTTTGGCAATCAATGACTCATTTTTTGAAAAACACCCGGTTATGCCAAGAATCTTGCGGGAAATGTTTGAGGACATGCCTTGAAGTTTGTTCAAGTCAGGAATAGGTCACATACCTTGTTAAGGCACAAAACCCTCTCCGTGACTCTACTTAACTCTTTCGGCTGCCCACAACATGGAACAGGTATTTTCCATGTAGTGTTGATATGTTAACCTTTCAGTCCCTAAAGAATATTCAGAATTAAAAAATTAAAAAAAATATTTAAGACATAACAGTTACATATTTTTACACAGAAGTTTAAAAAATTAACCATATACAGCGTTGTAGCAGGATAGTCCTGTGACATATTTTTTCTTATCTCTTTGCTTCATTTATTACCATTTTTCTTTCAAAAAATTTACTTGAGAGACAGTATGGCAGTAATTGGTATGTAATGACAAGCAGTATATATTTAGAAGACCAGAATGACAAGTATTCCAATGATGACCCTTTTATTGCATATTGCCATCTTTAATGCAGTTACTTAGTTCACAGGTATCAGCATATATAGTTAGGGTGACAATTCTACCAATTAACTGATAGTTTCAAAAACCTGCTGATGTTTCTCAGGATTATTGCCTTAGCCATCTTGTGTGTATAAAGGTATGGATTTGCCCCTGTCATACTTCCTAGCTTTTCAATATTGACATGTCTTCATTGACAATCCTCAAGTTCTAGCTTTCCTTTTAATTGTGTTATAATTTTCTATTTGTATTTCTTCTTTTGAGTTCTTATACTAGGGAGATTATATTATATTTGCACCTGTGGGTCTTGTTTATTTCACTTATGAATATATCTTCAAGTGGTATTCACTTCAAGTTTATCGTTCTTTATAGCTGAGTAATACTCCATTGTATAAAAATCAAATCGCATAGGTGACACTTGAAAGAATTATCAACTGGCACCTCCTCTTATTTAGAAGTTTCTTTTTTTTAAGCAAGCATTTACTTGTGGGACCATATGGCAGTAATTGTCTAAGAAATTATAAAAACTGTGAAAAGACAATGCACAAATTTGGAAAAAATCTTGACTAATAAGCACGTAGACAAAGTGTGCTGTCTAGAATTTATAAAGAACTAAAAAAATTAGGGCCCCAAAATTTAAATATCCAAACCACATTTGAGCATCTGAGATGAACACACACTTCTCAGAGAACAAAATTAGAGAAGTGAATAAATATATGAAAAAAGGTTCCACACCACTAGCCAGCCATGAAATGCAAATTAAAAGAACCCAGAGATGCTATCTCATTCCAGAAATAATGGGTATGATAAGGGAATCAACCAACAACAGTTGGAGAGTCTATGGGAAAAAAAGTAAACCTTCTCCACTGCTGATGGGAATGGAGACTGATGCAACCATTATGGAAATCAGTGTGGAGACTCCTTAAAAAACTAGCACTGAAAATCCCATTCAAACCAGTTATCTTCCTACCAGGAATTTTCCCAGAGGAACTGAAAACTCATATCATAGTGATATATGTGTATTTATGTTTGTAGCAGCATAATTTGTGATAACCAAATCTTGTAAACAACTAAGGTGCCTGTTACCTGAGGAATGGATTCCAACTCTTAATGGAGATTTAAATTTCCTGGATATCTCCGAATCTGCTTTACACATTCTATTTTTTTTTTCCCATATTGCTCTTTCAAAGTTTCTCTCAGTTTTCTATTTTCTTCTTTTTTATCAGTGTCTTCCTTAAACATGCTTAGTAATTCTTTCCTTAGTTATTTCTTTTTTTTACCTGGGAGATTATTAGTGATCTGATTTCCTCTATTCCCTTTAGCATTTGTTTCTTTACTTTATTCATTATTTTTTCAGAGATTGCAGGTATGTGACTATTTCTGCTATGATAGTTTCTCCTGGATTTGTTTTGTGTGGTCTGATATTGGATTTTGATGCTTCATCTTATCATTTTCTATTTCTGAGAGAATTCTGTTTTTCATTTCTGTGATACTTTTCTGTTAAAATTTTATTGTAGGTATCTGTATGACTGCAGTAAGATCCTCTCCATAATGAACCTGTTCTTTACCTATCTCTACTGTGTCAAACATTCCTATTTTGTTGTGTACTATCCTATTTCCTTGTCTATTAATAAGCAGATATTGATTATCATGTGGCATTGTCCTCTGTCCTTCAGTGTAGGGTTTTGGTGAGTTTGTTACTGAAGTAGCTGCAAATATTATTTATCCAAGGGAGAATATGTGATTAAAGCAGATGTGTTATTCTAGTTATAATAGTACAATTAGGAAATTGATTAACTTTGGTACTAATGACTTTATTATCCCAACCATTGTGAGCAAATGTTATAATTACATAGCAAGGCATAAATTAAGAATTTGTATATAAGTTAGTGCGCCTGAGATCTGTCTGTCCAACTTCCCTTAATGGAAGGGAGTCTTCCAAGCAGACTAATTGACCTAAGTTATCACCTGACACCTATGTGCTATGAACATCTTCCTAGTTCATGTGGGCCTCAAACAGGGCTTAGCAGTTTGCCTCATGCTCACTGGGCCCAGGCACAGGCCCTCTCGTAGAATTGTGACTCAGAATTCTGTCTGCTGGGTTGAACTCTGCCTGAAAGACCAAACTCCACCTACCAGGCCAATTTCCTTTGAAGGTACCATGCCTCTGTTCCTTTGTGCCACCCCAAATTCTATCTGCCTGGCTGAATTCCGCCCACTGGCTTGAAACTCCAATCCAGCAGGTTGGCCTGCTCCTGTTTCTTATGGATTCTAGTTTCTTTAGTTATTTAACTTTCTCTCAGGGAGATTTTCTTGCATTCATTTTTAGCTGTTTAATTGTCAATTACATTCTGCTATTGTTTAAAAATTGAATACCACGGTTTCTTTGACGATTCTTCAAGACAGTGCACTCTCCTTGTTTCACGATTTTTATGGGCATTATGTATTGTCTTCTCTAAGCCTCTCCCTTTAAAAAATGTTGATATGTTTTAGATTATATGTTTTTTTTTTTATATTTACTGACACTTGTTTCCACTATAATAACCCACTCATGTGTAGATTAGATCTGTAGTTTGGAAATGGTAGTAAGGAAAGTCTGCTGTGGGTTTTCATAGTGCATTAGAGTGGAAAATTTGCCATTTGTTAAGAGGTTTTCTTTCTTCAATTGGCCTGTCTACCCAAAGTGGAGTACATGCACCTGCTATGTAGAGGTTAGAAACTCAGCTCTCAATGTTTCGGCATCTGGGTAGGAAAAAGGGTCTAGAACCATGGTAAACCTTCAGCAAGCATGCAGCAATGGGTTGTTTATATCAAGAAAAACTAAAAGTTTGGCTATCAGTGCTCTAGAAACTCATAATTAACTGTGTTGATTTTGACTTTATCTTAACGATACTTCAACTGATATCATATCTGCAAGCTTTTGAAGTTTTCCTGCCTCACATTCCTCAGCCTCTTTAGGAATGAGAAACAACATCTTCTGATGATAAATATTGAATGGACTATAGATAAACAGCTCTTTTTTATACAATTTTTGTCAATTTTATTGGTACACTTTTCTTATATATCATAGGGAAACTACCTGTAGCCAGTATATCTTGATTTTTTTTTCTCCCCATATCTGTTCTCTCCCTTCAATCCTTCTTCATTTTGTTAATTACAAAAGCTTTGTCTTCATTTTTCCTTCTGTTTTGTTTTTATTTTCCTTTTCTTCACCACATACTCTCACTTCTTCCACTTCCATTTAAAAATTTTCTTCCTATTTCCCAATATTTGACATCTATTTTGGTCTTTGTTTTCACTTCTGACTTTTCACACAAGAGAAGAAAACGATGTTATTTAAACATATGCATCAATTTCTATCACTTACATTATGGTCTCAAAATACATCCATTTATCTGGAAGTGTCTAGAGTTTATCTTTCTTTATGATAAATACCCTGTTATATATAAAATAAATTTAAAATGAATAGACACTTCTTGGATGAAGCAGAAATAGCAAAAATATGTGAAAAATGATCAAAAGCATTAGTTATTTGGGAAATAAAAATTTGAATAACACTGAAATTCCATATAACCCCAGAAAGAATGGCTATTATCAAGAAGGCAACCCAGTAACAAATGCTGGCAGGATTGTGGGAGAAAATGAAACATTGCTGTTGTTGGGAGTGTAGACTGTGTTGATCTGTGTGGAGAACCTCAAAACATAGTACTGGAGCTTCCATTCCATCCAGCTATTCCCCTTCTGGTTACCGTTCCAGAAGAATTAGAAACATGATACTACAGTGATATATGTTTTTAGTCAAACTTAATAGACTGGAACCCGAACCTCATCAAGTGCTAAGAACATGACTGCACCAAAGCTCTACACCAAAGGTTAGATGTCAGTGCTATACAAAATGACAAAGACAAGGAGAAAAGTTCAATCTCAGGCCTTGAGTCCACCAATAAGTGCAGAGGACACTAACTCAGTGGAAATGAATGAATTAACAGAAACAGAAGCAAAGGAACAACAGCAGAAAGGTATACAGGAACTCAGACCAGAATTAATGCCTGAAATAAAAGAATATTTGAAAACATAGCATATGAAGTACTAAATCAAATCCAGAAACAACTGGGGGAAACAAAATGCTCATCAAGGTAAAGTGCAGAGAACACGGTTCTAGCTGAAACATGTGAATTAACAGAGTTGGAAGCAAAGAAACAACAGGAGAAAGGTTATGAGAAACTCAAAGCAGAAATAATTTATGAAATCAAAAAGAATTCATTGAAATCATAGAATCTAAAATACATAAACAATTCTGGAAATATAAAGAAGAAACCCAATTTGGAAGAAACTGAAGAAAAAGAAATAATAGCAACCTCTAAAGTAGACATAGATAAAAACATAGAGGAAATCAAAAATATGATGGATTCCTTGAATGAGCAACACAGAAAAGAAATAGAACACATGAAACGGAGTCAAAGAGATGTAGGAGAACTAAAAATAGCAATCACAAGTCTACAAAACTGTTTGAGTGAAAGCAAAGACAGAGTTTCAGATCTTGAGGATGCTGGTGCAGCTAGTGAAAAGGTGAGAAAAGATCTTTTAAAAACAATGAGAATGCAGGAAAAAATAATCCATCACCTGCAAGATGGTGCCAGGGAAAACAATGTGAGATTAATTCGCATCAATGAGAATGAAGGAGTCAATACAAATGATATAAAAAGAATATTGGCAGAAGAGCAGAAAACTTGACACATATGAGGAAATAAACCAACATCCAGGAAACCGAAGCATACAGAACACCAAACAACTTGAACCAAAGGAAAAAAAAAAACAAAAAAAAAAAACACCAATATCCCAGAAATTCAACACAAGAATAATATACTGAAAAGTGTTAGAGAGAAGAAGATACCATTCAAAAGAAAACCCATCACAATTACAGCCAACTACTCTACACAAACCATGCAGGAAATGAGAGCGTGGAGTAGAGAATTTCAAATCAGGTATGAAAAGAAATTCCAGCCTATATTATTATAACTGGAAAAAACCCTTTATCAAATTTGATGGAGAAGTGAAATGCTTCCATGACAAAGAATAACAAAAGAATATCATGATGACAAAGCCATCCATACAGAGGCTACTGAAAGATATTCTAGACAGAGACCACAATGACAAGAACTCCACAAATGAGACCAGAGGAATCCACTAAATAGGACAGACTACTAAACACAGATACAAAGAAGCAGAATAAGCAAAAGCAGAAAAAGAAGCAGAAGCTCAAGAAGCTCAAGAAGCAGGAGAAGGAGGTGAAGAAGAAGGAACAGGAGAACAAGAAGAAGGAGGAGAGGGAGAAGACCAAATTGAGGAAGATGCAGAAACTGAAAGACATGAAGAAGCAGAAAGAGATGGAGAAGCAGAAGCTGGTGAAGAAGAGGAAACAGAAGAAGCAAAAGAAGCATAAGCACAGAAGAATTGGAAGCAGAAGCAGATGAAAAAGGGGAAGCCAAAGAGGAAGCAAAATCCGAAGTGGAAATAGAAGAAGGAGAAGAACAAGAAGAAGAAAACGAATTTCACACAAAGCCCCTCTGGCATTCACACGAAGCAGAAGGAGAGAACCTGAACCAGAAGAAATAGAGGCAGAAGCTGAAGCAAAAGCCAAGGAAAAAGAAGCAGCCGAAGCCACGCCAAAGGTGATGCCAAAGCCAAACCAGATATGAATCCAAAGAAGGAGAAGCAAAGAAGATGCAGAACAAGGAGAAGGATGAGGAGGAAGATACAGAGAAGGATTAGAAAAAGAAGAAACAGAAGAAGAACTTTAAGAAATGGGAGGAGAAACAGAAGCAGAAGAAGAGGAAGGGAAAGAGACACAATAAGGAGAACTAGAAGCTGAATTGGAATCACAAGGGGAAGCAAAAGCAGTAGCAGCAGCAGATAAAGAAGCAGAAGCAGAGGCAGAAACTAAAATAGGTATGAAAGCAGAGGCAGCAGAAACAGAAATGGAAGCAGACGTGGAAGAAGCACCAATGCAATCAGAAGCAGAAAAAAAAGCGGAGGCAGGCATAAAAACGGAAGTGTAAGTGGAATCAAAAGCAGAAGTGGAAGCAAGACCAGAATTGGAAGATGATATATATGCAGAGGAAGAAGCAGAGGCAGAAACAGAAGCAGAACAAGAACAAAAAGAAGCACAATCCGATGTAGAAGCAAAAATAGGTACAAAAGTAGGAAAAGGAGAAGCAGAAGAGGAAGAAGTAACAACGCAAGTGGAAGCGAACTTTATAGCGGAACTGAAAGTGAAATGAATACAGGAAGTGGAGGCAGGAGCAAGAGTGGAAGTGGAAGAAGATCATGATTCATTGGAATGAGCAGAAGCCCAAAGGAAATCAGAAGTATAGGGAAAAATATGTATAAACAAAGAAGAAGAGAAGAAGAAGAAGAAGAAGAAGAAGAAGAAGAAGAAGAAGAAGAAGAAGAAGAAGAAGAAGAAGAAGAAGAAGAAGAAGAAGAAGAAGAAGAAGAAGAAGAAGAAGAAGAAGAAGAAGCAGCGGAGGAAGGGGAAGCTGATGCAGAGGAACAACGCAGGAGGAAGTGGAGGTGGAGCTGAAAGCGGAGTTGGAAGCAGTAGTGGTAGCAAAGGAAGATCAAGTTTCAGAGGAAGAAGGAGAAGCAATAAGAGAAGCAGAACAAGACACAGAAGCAAAACAAACACAAGGATAAACAGAAGCAAAGGTGAAGCACAGACAGTATGGTAACAACTGGAACTTAGGAACTTATGAGACCAGAATGACATGCTTTCCCAATGTGATCCTTCTATCACACATTGCTATCTTCAGTGCAGTTTCTTGTTTCCCAAGTATCAGCAAAAAGCCATAGTCATAATTGTAAAGATGAAAATAAAAAGTCCCAAGACAACACCCAGCCCCACGCAAGACTAGCTCCATCTTAGCCTTTTGTTTCACCTATTGCTAAATGTTCTGGGAAAGTTATAATTAATTACAAAGGTTCCAAGAAACTACAGCTGTACACACAACTTCCTCAAACCCTATTCCCCCAGATGGCCCTCAATCAAGCCTGACAAATGTCACTTGTAAAAGAATAATTGCTATTGGCTTCTGTAACCTGCTTGCTCAAGATTCCCTCTTACTCCCTAATGGCCACAAGATGTCCCCCAAGATTACCCAAGTGTTAGAAAAATAGGTTGTTCTGCCAGAAAAATCCCCCCACACTGAGCCAATCAATGTAAAGGTCAACCCCTATTAACCAATGCAATTTGCTTCTGTAGTTTGCTTGCTCTCTCCTGATCGTGTGGTTTCTGCCTTTATAAACCTGCCTATAACGACTGCTTGGGGCTTCGCAACTGCCTTAGGTTAGGAGTCCCACACGTAGTTCCATAAACTTTTGAGCTCTCACCCTCGTCTCTTGGCGTTTCCCTGCCCGTGGAGATCTGGGTCACCGCAGACACAACAGTGATGAGAGTTCTACCATTCAAATGTGACTGTCAAAACCTGCTGGTGTTTCTCGGGATCATTGCCTTGCCCACCCTGTGCTTATAAACAAATGAATGAGAATAGAATACTCATCACTGACAGGCCTAGAGTAAAAAGGGGATACAAAGAAATGACCATTCCGTATTTGCATACATAGAACACATAGCCCACATATGCTGCAACATTCACATAATTCTATGAGAAGAAAAATTGGTGCTAATAGTGTTTCCATAGGAGAGCCTATCTGCTTCTTGTGCTATGCATAAGGACTGGGAAGATTACCAGTTCAGCACTATTAATTATGGAAATTGACCTAGTAATCAGCTTTGAATCTGTGCCACTGATATTTGTCTCTCAAGAAAATGATAGAACGTTTAAAACAAACAAAGTAGAAGCAGAAATAGCAGCACATGCAGAAGAAGCAGAGGAAACAGAATATGCATGACTAGACAAAGAATCAGATGTAGAAGCATACGGAGAGGATGAAGAAAAAGACAAAGAAGAAGCAAAACAACAACAACAACAAGAACAAAAACAAGAAGACAAGAACAATTACCTGAAGAAAAGTAAAGCCATATTGAAATGCTGAGTTGTATAAAGCTCCAGTCAAAAACATTGGTGGATGACCCACAGCTATTGTGAACTGCTGGATGGTGATGTAGTGGTATGCTGATTTCTAGCACTTCTAATAATTGAAGGACACTAGAATGGCCATCTCTGACAGGACTAAACATTAAAAGTGGATAAAAGGGAAAGGTCATACCGTATTTTCATATAAATAGCACGTAGGATAATGATGCAGAAACTTTGAGTAATTGTATGAGTGGAAAAATTTGCACTAATACTTGGTGGAAAAGACTTCCTTTGTGTTTCCTGTACTGTGGATAAAAACTAAGAAGGTTACAATAGAAAACGTGTGATTTGTGGAAACTGTAGTATAAATCAAAAATGATAGATGCACAGCTACACTGTCTTAATTCATTGAATATTGCGATCTGCTCTACCAGGTTGTACAAGTAGAATATCACATCTGCACCTTCTACAGAAAACACCAACTAAGACAACCATAGGGAAGGTACAAATTGTTGAGTCTGTGATACTAAATTGATTCAAAACTCACACATGACTATTTGTTCTAGAATAATATTATGCAATAACAATTTAAATATTAGCATGACAAATAAAGAAACGAGAAGAACCTGCTGCTATGTATTGCTCTGGCAAGCAGCAGAAGCAGAGTTAGCAAAAGCAGAAAAAGAAGCAGAAGGTGAAGAAGCTCAAGAAGCAGGAGAAGGAGGTTAAAAAGAAGGAACAGGAGAATGAGAAGAAGGAGAGGGAGAAGACCAAATTGAGGAAGATGCAGAATCAGAAAGAGATGTAGAAGTAGAAGCTGACGAAGAAGATGAAACAGAAGAAGAAAAAGAAGCATAAGCAGAGCAAAATTGGAAACAGAAGCGGATGAAGAAGTGCAAGTTGAGGAGGAAGCAAAATCTGAAGTGGAACTGGAAGAAGGAGAAGAACAAGAAAAAGGAAACGAATTTTGGGCCAAGCCCCTCTGGCATGCAGGAGAAGCAGAAGGAGCAGAACCTGAACCAGAAGAAGAAGAAGTAGAAAAACAGAAGCAGAAGTTGAATCAAAAGCCAAGGAAAAGGAAGCAGATGAAGCCATGCCGAAGGTGACGCCAAAGCCAAACCAGATATGAATCCGAAGAAGGCGAAGCAAAGAAGATGAAGAAGAAGGAGGACAGGAGGATGAAACAGAGAAGGATTAGAAAAAGAAGAAACAAAAGAAGAAATTTCAGAACCGCGAGGAGAAACAGAAGTGGAGGAAGAGGAAGGAAAAGAAACACAATAAGGAGAACTAGAAGCTGAACTGGAATCACAAGGGGAAGCAAAAGTAGTAGCAGCAGCACATGAAGAAGCAGAAGCAGAGGCAGAAACAAAAATAGATATGAAAGCTGAAGTAGCAGAAACAGATATGGAAGCAGATGTGGAAGAAGCACCAATGCAATCGGAAGCAGAAAAAGAAGCAGAGGCCTAAGAAAAATGGAAGTGGAAGTGGAAACGACAGCAGATGTGGAAGCAACATCAGAAGCAGAAGAATATTTATGTGCAGAGCAAGAAGCAGAGGTGGAAACAATAGCAGAAGAAGAACCAGAAGAAACACAATCCGAAGTAGAAGCAAAAACAGGTGCAAAAGCAGACGAAGCAAAAGGAACAGAAGAGGAAGCGTAAGTGGAGGAAGAAGAAACACAAGAGGAAACGAATGCAGAATCGGAAGCGGAGGTGCAATCAAGACTGGAAGCGGAAGTAGAAGCAAGAGGGGAAGTGGAATCATTGGAACAAGCATGAGTAGAAAGAGAAGCAGAAGCAGAGGCAAAAATAGGTATAAAAGCCAGAGAAGCAGCAGCGGAAGTGGAAGTAGAAGAAGGAACAACGTAGCTCGAAGCGAATATAACAGCAGAACTGGAAGTGCAATCAAGTCTGGAAGCGAATGTGGGAGTAAGAATGGAAGTGGAAGAAGATCGTGATTCATTGGAACAAGCAGAAGCCAAATGGAAACAGAAGTAAATGTAAAAAGATACATAAAAGAAGAAGAAGAAGAAGAAGAAGAAGAAGAAGAAGAA
>PVKA01049157.1:0-13406 GCA_004027165.1 Ctenomys sociabilis | reverse complement strand
TGACACACAGGTGTGCACATAAAAGCATTCACACACAGAATTGGGGGTGAAAATAAATAAACATTGGACACATATATGCATGAACATCAAATTTATTGAAAGTACTTAGGGGTCAGATAAAAAACTTCCTTGCATTTTTGCAACAAAGATTTTTTTCTCATCTGAAAAATTAGAATCAGAGAAAAATGAATGTTGTTCTTTTCTGATTCTGTAGATTTAGGTTGTTATTTTGAAGAGGCAGCATAAGAAGAACATGACCAGCAGCAGAATCCATGATTCAGAGGGAGACACTTTCAGCAGATCAGGAACTTTCAAGTTCTTCAGTAAAACCCTGACGACCAATATCTACCATAGCAAGATGGGCGGCAGCAGCCATATCCATAGCCTCCATATCCCTGATAACCTCAGCCATAGCCACAGCCTCGTCCACCAAGCCCATATCCCCCATAGTATGGGCCATAGTAGTTGCCGTAGTAGAACATGGTGTCACAGGTGGAGGTAGTTGGCTCAGTTGTGGAAGATAGGCAGTTTCTGAGTTGGAACATGACTGTTTTCACAAGATCTTTTATACTACTTCAGCAGTAGGTGTGGCCATGGCAAATCACATGCAGCGTTTCCCTCATTAAGAAAAGATTTTGCAAGCACCACAAAGAATAACAACTGTATAAAACTCTCATAAATCTTCTATTTTATAAGGCATAGTAAAGCTTTTCTAGTCAAGATGCCTCTAAAATTTGGTTAAGATTTTCTTGATCAAATGATATGCTTGAATGGAATATTTATTTATTTATTTATTTATTTATTTATTTATTTATTTATTTATTTATTCTGGCAGAACTGGGGATTGAACTCAGGCCCTTGAGCTTTTCAGGGAAGCTCTTATTCCACTGAGACATCTCCTTGGTCCCCAAATTTTTAATTTTGATCTAGTTTTAAAGTCCTTCCCTAATGAGAATTGACATTTAAATTCCATGCTTATGTTCTGTAAAATAACAGAAACTATGCGAATAGCAGCTGACTCAGTTTTTAGACTTATGATATTCTCAAATTCTTTGGTCAGGAGCAGAATTGAAAGAATTCAATGACTTTATTGTCATTGAATATTATCATATATATATATATATGATAATGGCTTATAGGATAGAACTTTGTAAATGTACAAATATGCATACTTTCCTTGTATTAGGACAAACTCCATTTCAGTTCACCATTTCTACTACATAAAAACATCTACCCTTTTCAATTCCAGGTTTACTCAAAGACTTTCTAGTTCTCAGAATTAAAATACAATTACATTAAAGACTCCACCACTAGCTTCTCCTGCTCCCAAGGTGGACATAAATAGATAGCATTATGCATTTGGCTGGAGAAAGAACCCTCGCCTGTGTGGTGAGTTCACTAATGTACCCTTTGTCTCTATGGCTGGAAAGGTCTTTGGCTGTGATACAGAATTCAATGAGTCTAGACACAAGTCCACCTAAGTAGATATTAATTTAATCATCACATGCTTATCTGCTTTTGCTAGGCTTGCTGGGGAATTCAGTGAAGCTTGCTTCTTGGAAAAGCCAGAGTGCCTTTTTTGACACTTAAATGCATAGCCTTAGTGTAGGATTTATCTTCCCTCTATCTTAGGTGCTGTAAGTCTACTAAATGAAGACTTAATTATGTCTGTGCCCTCTTCTCTTACTCATTACCTCTGCCCTAAAGTATATGTTCAGGAAAGGAGTTTGAAAGAAGAATAAAAAGCAGTATGCTCATGCTTACTATGATCCAGACTTTGCCTTATGTGCTTGATCCAGACTGACTAAGTTGATTATCAAAACTGCATCCTGAGTTAGGGTTTATTACCATCATATTTGCAGATGAAGCTACTGGAAAAGAAAATGTTACTGATCACAACTCTGCAAGTGGGAAAGGTAAGATTTAAAGCAAAGAACTTATTCCAGAAATATGATCCTTACTGCAACCTTATCCTGACTTGAAAGAAACCATCTTCCTAAGCCCAGGTGTCATAGGGCATGTTGTCTTAATATGGAAAAGCTCAAGCTCAAGCCATTATCTTGACTTGTTCGATGTCAGCAAAATTGTTGGTTGTCCATAGTGCATCAGGGGCATCTATTAAAAACAGTTTCTTACAAAAGTTGCTTACAAAGTTTATTTAAAATCTTGTCTGAATCAGACATTTATTCTCATTACTGACACATAGGTGATTCAGATGAGGCTATACAACAGGAAATTCCTCAGTAACTTGAAAATTAGGCTTTAAAACTGAGTCAAAAATTACTCAGATTTGTTTGGTAATCTAGTCAACAGCTATTTTTGTAGTATGCCCCACCCACATTTGGGATATATAAAAGGCCCTGCAGTGAGAATTGTCCATACTCAAGTCACCTACACTCCTGCTCCTCCTGCTCTACCAAAGGACAGCCTCAACAACCAAAAACACCATGTGTGGCAGCTACTACGGAGGCTACTATGGCGGCCGTGGCTACGGATGCTGTGGCTACAGAGGCCTGGGCTATGGCTACAGAGGCCTGGGCTACGGCTACGGAGGCCTGGGCTGTGGCTACGGCTCCTGCTACGGCTCTGGCTTCCGCAACCTGGGCTGTGGCTATGGCTGTGGCTATGGCTATGGCTCCCGCTCTCTGTGTGGCTGTGGCTATGGATACGGCTCTGGCTATGGCTCTGGCTTTGGTTACTACTACTGAACACACCAATGATGACGTCATACTCCTTGTGGCCTCAAGATTGCTCTTTCCAAAGCCCACATGCTGGTGCCTCACACTCAGTAATGGAGATATTGCCGTGGCTGTCTTCATGTCCCCTGTGACCCTCTGAGTCCAGAAATTCCCTGAATATTCCTAATGAAGCAGAACAAAGTGAAGGTCTCATGAGAATTCACTGTTTTGCTTTCTTCAGGATGATGGTATCAGCCAACTGCCACAATGACTTCCTGATGAAATTGTTTTTCTGTTGCCCTAATAAACATCTTTAACCTATAAAAGGCCTTTAATCATTTTATTTCTAATATTGCTGTTTTTCATGACTATGAAAGTAACGATATAAAACTTAACTTCCTCCACTTTCGTATGTGTTAAAATTAATGCTTTCACCTGCATCATCCAGTTTTAATGTGTACCTTAAAGAAATTCACTTTTTCTAGAATCAGTTATAACCAATGAAACAATTTAATAGTCTAATTCATCCTACCCTAGTAATAGATCATAGGGCCAGTGAGATAGCTCATTGGAGTAGCTAAGGAAGTGCAGGGGCTGAGGTTTGATGGGACAGAGGTTTGATTCCCAAACCACATGCTGTGCTAGATCCACCCCTCCTACCATGTTGGGCTGAGCCAGCCAGACTCAGGGCATGTGGTGCATACTTATAATCCCAGAGCTGGGAGAGTTGAAATCAGGAGGATCACCAGGAGTCCAAGCTGCTTAGTGAGACCCTAAAACAACCAAATACATTGAAATAATAATAATAATGATGATGATAACAATAATAATATATGACAAACATGTCTGGACTGAATGGTATCCAATAATAATAAGCTAAACACATTTTTTATGAATAATCTGAGAGCCTTCAGCGTTTCCTTGGTTTGCAATTGACCCTAGTGGGTGAAACTGAGCCCATACCCTAGTGTTGGCTGGGGGTGGATCTAGTTCCAAGTTGTCCATCACTGGCAGATTCATTTCCTCCCATAAGTAGGTCTAAAAGGTCCATTTCCTTCCTTGCTGTCGACTGAAGTCTGCAGGCTCTCTTTCTGACATCTTTCTCATCCCCAACAGTTGTCCACAGAGCCTTGCCAAATAGGTGCTTAAATGTAACTGTTTATTGTCTCAAGTCTCAAAACAGAAAGGCAAGGGAAGGGGCAGAAATGATAAGTTGAACAATCTTATGTGAAATAACCATAGACTCACTGAAACATTATCACATACGTTGGCCAGCTTGTACTGGCATCAGTCAGGGCCCACTCACTGGCAAGGATTTCTGCTGGGACACTAATGTCAGAAGGAAGGACTCCTGAAGGTATGGGAAACATCTGCCTAGCAGGAAGTCAACATTCTCCATCCTTCACTTCATTTGCAGTGTGCTTCATCCGCTTTATGACACTCAGGTTTTCTTGTCTTTGGAGTTTTTGTAAAATTCTCTAGAGGAATACCTGGACCAAAGCTTTTTAATGGCATGATTTGCTAATGATTTTTTCCCATTAATTTAAGAAAATTGGTCTGTTTATGATATCTTAGTACAATTTTGAAATGTTATTAATTTGTTTCCCTAAAAATATCTATTTTTCTAAGTTTAATTTAACTTTTATTTCTTATTCCTATGTTACAGTTAGATATTACTTTTGTTTAGATGATGCATACAGGAGGATGGGTGGAAATCACTTTATCAGGGCTGCAGATGCTCTAAGGCTGTTTTCACAGCCCAGTCCTTTTCTGTGCCCAGGTATATGCTATCTGCCAAGTTTTTCATTTCCTTCTTTTCGTTTTTATGTATTTATGGCATATAATAGTTACATGCATTTTGGAGTAAGTTTTTATGCTCAGAGATTTTATGCTCAGCATTGTGAAATGTCAAATCCTTCAGTTTCAATATCTATTTTTGAATTGTCTTAGTTTTTATATGGGATTTCTCTTTAGTTCTTGTGCAAGTTAGAAGTAGTTTATAACTAATTCTCCCTTTGCTCACCACAATGACTTTGAGCCTCTATGGAACTAGTACAAAAGAGACTGCATGAGGGTTTTTCTCTGTTGATGACTTCATTGATTGAAGGCATAGTGGAATTTCTGTTTTTTTGAGCATGTGGTTTTCATATAGCTTTTAGTTTTCCTTTCTTGTGAACTAAATTCTGCCCCCTCCTCCAAAGGTTATATTGTGATCTGTTGCCCCAATATTTTCCACCATTTCTCACTTTGAAATAAGGAGTTTGCAAATCTAACCAAGTTGAGATGAGCTCACACAAGATTAAAGTGGACTCAACCTAGTGACTGATGTCCCCATAAAAAGGTTATGTGAAAACATAAGGACGCAGAAATGAAAAGAAAAAAATTTCTTCAGACTCTATTTTTTTTAATCTGAAGGGCACAATAGACACTGAGAAAAGTGAATGAATTTATGGAAAAGGAAAGAGTTCAGGAGAAGGACAAGAGAGTAAGTGGAGAAAAAGATTTATCTATGTATGTAAGCACAATGGTTTTGACCACTGTACTGTACACTTCTGCTGGTTTAAGGAAAGAAGCAGCTAATGCTTCATCATCTCTCTTTTCAATTGTTTGTACTTTTTCTTTTCAATTTCTTATACATTTATTTCATTCTTTTCTTTCTTCTTCCAATTTCACATGCCTATATCTAGTAACATGAATTACTCATTGGAAAACAACATTATGTATTCCAGCAAATATTGTGAAATTCAGATTACTTTGTTATGTGAAATTCTGAATAACTTATCACATTTTTCTGTTTAAATTCTAATTCACATTTCTCTTTTAAAAAAGAAAAAGAGGAATGTCAAGTGATGACAGAAAAACACAAAATTATGTTGCTACAAATCAAGAAGCACAAGGATTCTTAGCACATACTGGAAACTAGAAAACTTGGGTAAGATACTTAGAGACTTTAGAGGGACTATACCCATGATGATGCATTTGTTTCAGGACCTTGGCCTCCATAACTGTACATGAAGGAATTTCAGCGTTTAATAAATCCAGTGGGTGGTAATAGCAGCCTCAAGAACAGATACGTCTTTTCTATCACTGGGGGTGTTTTTCTCAGGAAAATATTTTGCAGAACGGGCAGCTAGGTAACTGCCATTTTCTTCAGTTATTCTAATGTTTATCACAAAAATATAAATTCACCACTGAATATTACCTTTTTGGACAGGTTTTCATACCACAAATAAACTTATGAAAAAGTTTGATTTTTATTGCCAAAAGTCATTTTTATTGATTACTATGTTTAAAGATCATTTTATAATCCAGTTATATTGTGGAATTTGTTGGCATAGCATCCTTCATAACATTTTATAATTTTTGATGCCTATATAGTGGTTATTAATATAAACTCTTTTATTTCTCATGATGTTATGTCTTTCATAATCCTAACCTGTCTAGCTTGAATTTTTCAAACTTACAGGTCTGTTCAATCTGGCTTTGGCTTTCATTAATTTATTGTTTATCCATCTCCCAGCGGTTCCACACTTATTTGTGTTTCTTAACTTTTACTTTCCTTTTGAGTTCAATTTGCTCTCTATTCTAGTACTTTTAATCTTTCTTTTATTTCTTAGTGCTACAGAGTTAATTCAGAACCTTACACATGGGCAGTGAGCATTCTATCACTGAGATATAGCCCTAAGTCTTTTCAAAATATATTTTGAGACATGGTCTCACCCATTTGCCAATTCTAAACGTAATCGTGTGATCCTCCTACTTCAGCTTCTATTTATTTATTTATTTATTTATTTATTTTCCTTTCTGTGTTTTAGGGAAGGGTCTACAGGGTGTTTGGGGTCTCACTACTAGCTTGCACTAGTACTGATTATCCTCTTTATAGCCTACCAAGTGCTGGGATTACAGGTGCGCACCACCATGCCCAGGCTCAGTTTCTATCTCAACATGCTCTGGGGGAGGGGCCGGCAGGGCAGGCCCAGGGATTGACCTGGCCCCTGCGCCTGCTTTCAGGTGCTCAGTCTCCTGAGCTATTTGACCAGCACTTTTACTTCAGCTTCTTATGTGGCTGGGATTATAGGTATGTAACCATGTTGCCACCATAACTTTTTAAATTTTAATATTAGGTTTAAATTATTGGTTAATATAAATATGTATATCTATATAGGTATAGACATAACAAATTTTGCCTAATAATAGTTTTGTGGTATTCCACATATATTGTACATGTATTTTTATTTTCATTCCAAGTTTTTCTTATTTGACATTTTTGTTTGATCTAAATATATAAGTCGAACGAAGTTAATATGTAATGAAAGATTGGATTTGAAAAGCTCAGCAGGGCCCACATATATTCTGTTCACAAGAAACTCATTGCCAATCCAATGGTATAGGAAGACCAGATGTATAACAGAAGAAAATTGGTGTCATGCGCTCCACTAAATATACAAGGAGTGGTTGTATTAGTATTTGAAAACTAGATTTTAAATCAAGTAAACTGCTGCTTTATTATGAAAGTTGTTGTTGTTTTTTTTTTAATCCCTGTGTACTTAGAGGCTCAAAAATTTCCTTCCCTATGCATAGAAACTAGTGCAGTGAAATAGTACTTGTAGAGGAACCTACCCAAGATTCCCTCTACCACCAAAGAATGGTGAATCAGTTGTGGTAGCGTTTTTCTACCCTCTTAGCAGAGACATGAATCAATTGTATCCCAAATGACAGAAAGCAAACAGAATAAAACAACATTACAAAGCCTCTGAAATTAACACTGACACTGGAAAAAAATAACGTTGACATTATGGATCACAGCCTGCAAAAATAAATCCCGACCTACATTCTGTAGATGAACAAAGTTCACTGTTAAGAAATGATTCATACAGAACCTTTGACTTGTGGGAAAATAACAAGCCATCCAACAGTTATAGCACTGATGTCTTTGAAGTTGAGAGAAATATAACACATTACCTGCTGGAAAACATCAGTCTAAAGGGAGTGGCTTTCTTATGTGAAACCATGAAATAATAAAAAAAAATGGTAAGTTATTTTTTGTGTATTTTCAAAGAAAAGTACACCCATATTTTTTATTTACTGAAGTTATCATTCAGGAATGAAATGGAAATAAGAACATTGTGATAAAAAACTGAATTAATTTGTTATGAGCAGGTACATATATAAAGATTGTACAAAAAGTTCTTTAAATAAAAAGAGAGTACAATGTATAACTACTATACATCAAAAAGACAGTGGAATAAAGAGGTATGTAAATATCTGCCATAGTTCTCTTCCTTATTAATTATTGAAATGGTATTTAGTAATTGAAGCACACATTACCAATAATCAAGACCATCAGAAGTAGTCCTGGTAAGGCACCCTAATGGAAGAAACATTATGCTTCATTTGTACTTGTAGATTGTTACCAGCTCAGACCTTTATAAGCTGCGTATGTATGCCTGAACAGAAAACTAGGAAAAACAATCAGAAGTGCTGTGTCTAAGGAGTCAGTGCTATAACATATCTGAGAAAAACATTGAAAGCCAAGAGAAATGAATGGAGGAGTAAAAATGGGAGTAAAGATTAAAAACAAATAATAAAATGTCATATAACATTATATCAAAGGGATCCAAATATATAAGTCAAATGAAGTTACTATACAATGCAAAAGTTGATTTGAAAGCTCAGCAGGACATATATATATATATATATATATATATATATATATATATATATATATATATATATATATATATATATGTTTGGGGGGACCAGAGATTGAACTCAAGACTCAGTGCTTGCCAGGCCAATGCTTATTCTACTGAGCTATCTCGCCAGCTCATGTATAATAGGTTTACAAAAAACTTATTACCTATTCACTGTATACCAGTGAATATTGATCATTTCAAAGACCAAATATATAAGAGGAGAAAATTTATGACATGCATGCCATCAAATATACAAGGATTAGTTATATTAGTATTTGAAAACTAGATTTTAAATCAAGTAAACTGCTGCTTTAAATATGTTTGATATGAGGATTAATCCAGCAAGAAGGCATACCAATATAAATGTGTGTAGAATAGACTCAAATGGCATAAAAAAAACTGATGCGACTGAAAACAAAAGTAGATAAGTTTTGGTTATGTTTAATTATATTTGAGCATATTCAAGAGTATTTCGATATGCAAACCAATAAATCTAGGATAGAAAAAGTGAGGAAAGATACACATGATCTGAACAGCAAGATCAACCAACAGTGTCTAATTATTATACAGAATTTTTTACCCCAAAAGCAGAATATATATGTATCTATGTATTTGGTACAGGGTCTCCCTAAATAGCTCAGGCTTGCAATGATCCTCCTGTTTTCAGCCTCCTCAGTGCTGGGATTACAGGTGTGCACCACCACACCCAGTCTTGGTAGTTTGGTAGTCAGCTCAGCATGTCAGGAGGCAGGGTCATGGTCAGTGTGTTTGTGTGTGTATATATATATATATATCTTTTTTCTATTTTAATTTTTACTGCTTCTTTTATGTTTTCATCACTTTATATCCATCATTTTACTGACACAAAATTGATTGATAATCTTATTAGAAAGTACCTTGTTTGAAACAAAAACGTTTTTCTTACTGGATTCATAATTACCTCCTTGTATTTGACGTTTGACACACTTCTTATGATGTGTCTGGATACAGATGTCTTTGAAATTATTCTCCTTGAAAGTTCTGAATTTGAATATTAATATTTACATTGAAATTAATATTTTAAGTGATATTTCAAGTATTACTTCTCTCACATTTTATTTTATTACTTTAAATATGAATACACTAGTGTACTGATAGGTGTTATACAATTCTTTTGTTTTCTTTCTTTTTTTTTTTTTTTTGGAAGAACCAGGGATTTGAACTCAGGCCCTTGCACTTGCTAGGGAAGCATCTCCCCGGCCCCCTTGTTATACAATTCTCAGGGCCTCTTAAGTTCTTTTATTCCTCTTTCCAGTCTTAAAGCTAAATAAATTGTATTGATATATCTTCACTTCATATCATGTTCATTTGATTGTGTATGTTTTCTATTCATTCACACAAGATAGTTAGGATAGATATACAGCTACTTTCTCTTAGTTCAATGAGAAGAAAAGTTTGTACTGATACTGTTTTGACAAAATATGTCTGCATCTTGTCCTCTGAATAACTACTATCAAGACAACAATATGCTATGCATTAATTATTGTAACTGTTCTACTAAAGTGTTTTAAAACTGTTAAAATGTTATTTTATTTTCTCATTAAAATAAATTAAAAAATTTAAAAAATAAAAGAGATTATGAAGGTCTAAAAATAATAATTTAGGGCAGGGAGGATGGCTCAGTGGAATAAGCACTTCTCTGGCAATCACAAGGGCCTGAGTTCAATCCCCAGTTTTGCAAAAACTTATAATAATAATAATAATAATAATAATAATATTTTTGATTTACAAAGGAGATTGAACTTAATGGAAAATGATTTTAGAGATCATATCAAATGTAACTGGTTGATTATTTTATTTAGTCAGACTTATGCTCTTTTTAACTACCTTTATTGTATTAAAGGTGTTCATGGTTTTGTCTACAGTGTTGGAACAGCTAGCAGTTGATTAAAAATTGTTATATCATTGTAGACTAATTTGGATCCCCTTGTTCAAAGGGAAAACAAGCTTGTTGATACAATTAGTGCAGGAAACACAATGTTTTATAAGATACTGACTTAGGAGAAGAGTAATCTTAGTCTCTCAGAAGAAGCCAGAAGCAAGTATTCTCTATGGCAGCATGAGCAGTGGCAGGTTGTTCATTACCACCATTGCCACAGCAATAGCCACAGCCTAGGCTGCCACAGTAGCTGCTGTAGAAGCTCATTATGGAAGGAGTGGAAGCCTGGTTGTAGAGCAGAGTCAAATTCTCATATTTCAAACTTCATATTTTGCATAAGGTTTTATCACCAACTGAGTGGTATGTGGGGCAAACCACAGGCACTATTCCATCCACATTCCAAACTAATTGACATTAAAACAATCTGAAATATTTCTCATAGGTACACCCAGGATAGCTCTGCTGTTTGTCAGATTGCCTGCAATAATGTCACATGCCTTTAACGAGAGATTCTTCTCTGCTGTTGATAGCTTACTTACTTGAAATGCCAGATTGATGGTTAATTATTAGCTGCAAGTGGATTATATAACACACAAGGATTCATCTCATTAAAATTTCTTGTTTACTTAAAATTATTCTCTTTAGTCTATGTAAAAAGTCTTGATTTAGGAGCAAAATATGACTTTGAAAATGAGAATAGTAAAGAGAGATCATGGTTATCTGTTCTAACATATTGAATAATCAGCTATTTTATTTCTTTTTGTGTTTAGAGAAGTAGAAGTTTGTGTATGAGCTAAATTATTATTTAATAATTATTAATTATTAAATCATTTTTAGACCTTCATATCCTCTTTTTATTTTTAAATTTTTTATTTAATTTAATGAGAAAATAAAATAATACTGAAACAGCTTAAAACAGTTTAGTAGGACAGTTACAATAATTAATACACAGCATATTGTTGTCTTGATAGTAGTTATTCAGAGGACAAGATGCAGACATGATATTTTGTGAAAACAATATTAGTATAATATTTTAACATACATCCTACACATATAGAAAGGAAATGATTTCTTCAACTAGAAACTTGAGATTGAAAGTAGTTGCAAACAGCTGGGCGTGGTGGCGCATGCCTGTAATCCCAGCACTCGGGAGGCTGAGGCAGGAGGATTGTTGGTGAGTTCGAGACCAGCCTGAGCTACAAAGTGAGCTTAAGGCCAGCCTGAACTGCAGTGAGACCCTGTCTCGAAAAGACAAAAAAAAAAAAAAAAAAAAAAGAAAGTAGTTGCAAAACGTACAAATATTTGTTAATACAGTGGACTCACCAATGTGGCACATGGAAGAATTCGCTTCTCTCTGGCATTGTTGTCGAAATGTTTAACTCTGATGTAGTTATGATAAAACTTTAAAAAAATTAAAATTTGCGAATGTTCTCAAATACTGGAACCACCGAGGGTATAAACAAACAAAAAAAAAGACTGAGGAGACGACTGAAGGCATAAAGCAACAGACACAGGTGAGTTTGATGCGGCCACAAAAAATAAGATTAACATCATTAAAAATGAGGAAGTTGGGGCAGCCTGATAGCTCTGCAGACTAAAGCACTTGCTTAGGCAGAATGCCGTGGCCAGTGTTATATCCCAGGCATAAAGTGCTGGTCCCATCTGCCAGGCGCACTGAGATGGCGATGGAGACTCGGCATGGTGGCGTGTGCCTGTAATCCCAGCAGTTGGGAGGCAGAAAACAGGAGAATCACTATGAGTCTGATCGATTCAGTGAGACCCTGTACACACTGTAGACTCTGTCCTAAAATACAGGAAAAAAAAGATGAAGTCTGTAATCTACAGTCAATTTATTTTATTTATTTATTGCTGTACCCAGGATTGAACTCAGGACCCTGCGTTTGCCAGGCAAATGCTTATTCTACTGAGCTATCTCCCCAAACCTACAGTCAATTTATTCAGTTAATAAAATACTATATTCTTGAAAGATGTTAATATTAAGAAACTCTGCTACATGCATATGCATATCTATGCAATTAGTTTGTTGATAATATAACCAAGTGATGAATCTAACAGAGTTTGCATCAACACTAGAGACTATCAAAAGGGCAAGCATTTCATTATGAACTATGAGATTTAACTGGAAAAAAAAGAAGAGAAAAAAAAGAGATATATTTAAGGGAAAAAGCTAGTGGGGTTGGAATTAAATCATGTGTCATGTGGTAGAATGAAGACAAAGGTTGTAAAAATTTGAGGAGTTAAAAGAAAAAGTGTTTGGTGTATCCCCGAGTTGTTCAGAATCTGAGAAAAGTTACCTCTGGATTTGGCAAGACTGAAATTTTGATGATCCTATAGAAGCAGTTTCCGAAAGGAATAAGAACCAAAGAAGACAGGTAGAATGAGTTTTGGAAGACAGCATGAAAAAAATTCACTTAGGAAATTTTTCTACAAAGCAAAATATATAAGTGATTACATCAAATGTTTGAGGGATGATACACAGCTTCTTCTGTAATCATGGATGTATTTGAGGATGAGTACATTCAGAAAAACATACTAGAAAAGTGTTTAAAAAATAATTTCATATGACATAGTAAAAAGTTCTTACTTCTATTGTGAACTGGAAAAAAATTATTTGGAAGAAGGAAATTAATTCCTGTATGTAAATTGTAAATAGAAAAGAATACTAGTTAATATTATTAAAAGGGATATTATGTTGAACAAAATAAATTATGTCAATATAAACTTTAATAAAGTACAAGATTAGTTATATCTGGTCCAAAGTTGCTTGATAAAGTTCAGTTTTATAACACTGATATTTTCTAGAATTTAAATTGTCTAGGCTAAAATAATTTCCACCTTATTTTAACTACTTTTTAGTAAAACTAGTCATTTTTCAGATGATCCTGCATTGTAGTAGCTTAGGCTTTCTCAAATATCTCAGTCCAGTAAATGGTGAGTAATACTATACAAATATTTATCAATTTAATAAACAATTATGAATAAATAATTAGACAGATATTGTAAAGCCCAAATAATTTCTAAGAGCATACATGAGGTTACACCGCCATCCTGTTCTGTATGCGTCGCCTTAGTACATCAACAAACCATGTCAGC
>PVKA01049156.1:0-13403 GCA_004027165.1 Ctenomys sociabilis | reverse complement strand
GAAGGAAGGAAGGAAGGAAGGAAGGAAGGAAGGGAAGGGAAGGAAGAAAAAGAATGAAGAGAAAGAAAGATTAAGCCTGTTTCAAAAAACCAAATTCTGTCAAGATATGTCATTTCAGTCTACTTTCTTCCCATTTGGAAAATATTCCATGAGTATAGATTAAAGTTTCACCCTAGTAAGAGCTAAGAAGAAAGGAAAGAAGCTGTTCTCCACAGCAATGAAGCTCTACTAACCCTGCATCCTTAGACAAGTTACTCAACCTCTCTAAATTCAATGACCACATTGGTAAGAGGGGCCCCAGTAGCACTCTAGTAGGGGCTTACTATGCTCAGACACAACCAGCTCCTCCCTCCTTGTAGGCATGTGAGAAAACTGTGTGTCTACAAGCTCCTATCCAAGAAGGCAGATTCCTGTGACAAGTGCTTACCAATGTACCAGAAGCACCAGTAAAATGAGTCACACTCAGGCGATAGAAGTGAACTGCCAGGATGAGGAATTTCCCCTGTTGTGGGAATTGTGGGAACAGGTATTCTATTGGAAGTGCATAAGAGAAAGCAGTCAGGACTATAGAGTCACCACATGGAGGCCAGCTGCCCTGAAGGATCACCCTGGCCCAGTACAAAGTGAGAGGTGAGCTTTTGTCTACTTGTAGCACTGAGATTGCAGTGGCATGCATTAGTGCAGCTCATCTTAAACAGTGCAAACTTACACAAGTATTGTATCTCACTTGGGGGCAGGGTTCTGGGAGAGTTAAGTAAGACAGTATCTAGCAACTTTAGGCTCTAAATAAATCTGCTTAGGACAATCTTCTGGGATATTTGGATTGTTCCACAAGATCTCTATGCACTAACTATAAATTCTGAACCTTTGTAGATGACTACCAGAATCTTTAAGGACAGGAGTGAAGAGCTAAGGAATTTCTACCTCCAAACGAGGAATATAAACAAAAACTACATACATGGAGGACCTAAATGCATCACTGCAATCGTTACCTTCTTTATACAGATTTGTGTGTGCATGTGCACTGGGGATTGAACACAGGGTCTCTGCACTGAGATATGTCCCCAATCATTTTTTCTTCAGACAGGGCCTTGCTAAGGTAGAACTAGAGTATGTAATAGTCCTCAGAATGGTGCTTCAGGAATTAGGAATTAAAGGATGTGTTACATGGCTGACACAGACAAAGGATCTACAAACTGCAGTACAATACCTCAGGATAAATCCTGAGAGGATTTGACTGACCTTAATTAGATACAAAAGCTACAATTCTTATTACATAGGTCTTGCTTTATCTTGGTCTTAATCATCCAGCAGAAAAGTATACCAATGAAGTGTAAGAAGTAAATCCATATTATTATGCTGAGCTGTAAAGGACTCAAGTCAACAACTTCTGACATTAGCAGGCATATGGAAAACCCAATACTATTATGGACTACTGCAATATTTTGGAATATTTTGCTGAATTCACACATCTATATATTTAAATGACAAAACTAAACAAAAAGGGATACAATTGAATGACCATTTTGTATCTGTCGATTCAAAATAGCTAAGATAGATAGACAGCTACAGTCTGTTAATTTAATGAATAGAGGTACTGTTCTAATAATGTTTATAAATAGAATATCATATCTGCATCTTGCACAATAAATAACCACTAAGAAAACAATATGCAATGTATTAAAAAAGTAAAAGAAAATAACCTCCAAATAAAAAAAATAAAGGATGTGCATATCTCATATGACTGGCAGGGATTTCAGAGAGAGAAGCACAGTTTCATTCTATCTCCTGTGACTCAACAACTAATCCAATAGGGACCTCAAGTGTAAAACTAAATTGGATATTATTTTGCCACAGTCTCTAGAATTTCTTCCCCAATCTCATTCTGCTACTAAACAAAATCCATTTTAAATACAAGTCATTTGAGAGGAACTAATCTCAGACCACTCTCATTTTTTTCTTCATATCAAAAGGAAATAAACTAAACTACTTGCCAAGTTTTTCCATTTTATTTTACAGAGGAGCTGAAGGAAGTGAGGAGAAATGCCACAAAAAGCTTAAAGAATAGTCTTTAAATCCATTGAAAACAGCTCACACAAACAAGAAACTGGTTGTGGGTAACATAAATATGAGGTACTCACCACACTTAATACTCTCTATCCGCACAGGCAGGCCAGACTGCACCGCAGCGATTAATTTCAGGGCAATGTAAAACTGTGTCGGACCAAAATAACCAACCCGCTTTGCACCACACAGTTCCGTGATCTGGAAACAGATAAGGAAAATAATGCTTTGGGGAAAAACATTTTATAATAGGAAAATGAGAGAAAATATATAACAAAAAAATCAAGGATTTCACAGTGTAGCAAACCAAAATCATCCCTTGGGAACCACTGTGTACCTAATGTTGATTTCTTTTTCCTCCAGTTTATAAGAAAGTTTTTAATTCAAATCATTAAGTCCCACCTACTCACGATGTTCAGAGCAGATTATTCCTCCTCTTTCAAAGATAAAGATAAGAATAAAAGTGACAAGGATGGCTGTTACTCTTCGTACAAAGGAGCACGACTTTTCAGGGGGTGGATTCTAATGTACAAAGTCTAAAAAGTCACTGAGGTAAAAAGGGAAAAGATTAGTCATTACCACTACTTGTGGCTTATTCTAGTTTATTGATATTCAAAGTAAATAAGCTTTACAAAGTTCTCAGAAAAATAATTTCCTAATCATGGAAATTACATCTTCGGTGCTCATTTCAGAGGAATAAAAATTCCTGTGCATACGAGTGTTTTCAAGACACTGAAATATTGTTGGTTCCTGTTCCTCACCTAGTTAGGAACTCAAATATTACTTCATTTTATAGCTCCTATCCCAACTGGGGATAATTTTGGCAGTGCATACTGAGAACACTCTATTCAAATATGCATAAATGTCCACCACACGATACAGTGTCTTGGATGTGCTGCAAGACACTGTAAAAGGGAGAGAGGAGTAAGTGGATTTAAAGGTAAAACAAGCTTAACTGAAAGTTAATCATTGCTGGAGCGGGGGATGGGTGTGGGGGGGTTCACTCTCCATATCCACAATAGTATCTATCTCAGCACTTGATACATTATAATTATCTCCTTATCTCTGCCTCTCAGCCAATGTCTTCCCTTCAAGGGCAAGAGAAAAATTCCAGACATTTCCTAAAAGAAGGGCACACAGAACAGTTAATAAATTCCCAATCATTTGAATGAACTTAAACTCAAAATAAAATGTAAAAAATAAATAAAATTTAAAAATGTAATTGAGTTTAAAAATATATCCCTTATAAGTATATAAATTATACATTTTAAACTATAGACTATCCTGTACATGCGGGAAATGTCAACAGTATCAGTGTACTTTCAGTATCAAGAGGGTTTGCTGGAAGAATAAGTCCTAAGAAATGATAATCCTTGGTATGGAAACAATTTAACAACAATATTTCATAAAGCATGAATTTAGCAAAAAATTAATCTTCAGTTATTCCTCTACCATAGGGATATAGAAGATAGGGCATGGTAAAGCTGGCTGAAGAAAACGAGCAGGACATGTAGTTACATGGTCCCACAGCAACACTTGGACCCTGTATGTTAAGCTTCTGGGGAGCTCAGAGGAGCAGATAGCACAGGAAGCCTGCTGTCCTAACATCCCACCATAGCCCATGCAATTTTTCTCAGATGCTATGTATACTTTAATTTTTGCTTTTATCTTTCTCTCTTGTTCTGCCTCCATTGGCTCTATACAGCTGGTTTCTCCCATTCCCATTCACTTCTCACTTTGGTACCATTTTTTGGCTTGTCTTGTATAATTCTTTGAGTCAAGAAGGACACATTGAACCAGAAATTTCTATACTATAAGTAAACTAAAATTGACTACTGATAACTAAAATTGCTGATAAAACTTATGGCACTTTAAGGCCCACCTGCTAATTTGACCTTAGCAAACCTCCTTACCTATTCTGGCTGCTCCCCTTGGGTCCCATACATGATTAAAATGACTGCCTTGTAGACAAAGTAAAACATACAATTGTAAGTGAAGTCAGCCCAGAGGTCAATTGCTTTTCTGGCTGTTCATATAGCAGTCCTCCAAGAGATATGCCAAGAGTTTTCTGAAATATTCAAGCTTCAAGGAAGAGAAAATAATTATAAGCCTTTGGAACTTACACATGGAACTGCATAAGCCTGGGACTTCTTGATCCAAACCACAGGTTATAAGGACTTTTTGTTCTTCAAAGTATTTTAAGTTTAAATCCTCCATTGAAAAGCTAAGTTGTAGGCAGAAATATTTTAATGACATTAAAGAAAGGTGTTCTCTTTCTTCTTAGTTTAGTTTACCTATACTATAGGTATACTAAAATTATAGGTAAACTAAAATTGGCTACAGGTAATGTCATCTTCTAGTAGTTTGCCAAAATGATGAATACAAAGAGAAAGATGAGGGGAACTTGGTATACATTCTCTAGGCCTTTTAGAAAACATGGGGTTGCTCCTCTGGCCACTTACATGCAAATCTACAAAAGTATGGATACTGTAAAATAGATACTACTTAAAAAAAAGAATGTCACACAAACATTACCATAGCAAAATTGGAAGTCTACAATGCACGCTGCTGGCATTATCCTAAACAAGCAAGTTAAGGGCAAGTTACTTGTGAAGAGGATTAATGTGCATATTAGCATATCAAACACTCAAAGAGTTGAGATAGCTTCCTCAAATACGTCAAGGAAAATAACCAGAAGAAAAAGAAGTCAAAAAAGTACCCAGGTTCAATTGAAACACCAGCCTGCCCTACTGTTATGGTTTGTGTCTAGTTGTCCCCCCAAAGCCTTATGTAGTCACTCATGGGGTACGGACTTCTAGTTTGTGATTAACTCATAATCCACTGGGATTATGTGTGATTCAAGGCTGGGATTATGGGTCTTAGTACTACTACTATTATGGGTGTGAGTACTACATCCCACCCTGGGGCAGAGAGCCTGAATGGAATATAATAGACAGACAGAAAGAGACAGACTTTCTGCAGGGATTGTTCTTTGTTGTCATTGCTGTTCGGTCACCATGAACTGCTGCTCTCTGCGATGTGCCCCTCTGCCTTAGAGCCAGCTGAATATGGACTGAAACCTCTAGTAACTGTGAGCTAAATAAACCTTTCCTTCCTTAATTTTGGGTGTTGGGTATTTGTCCCAGCAATGAGAGAAGAGTAACTAAGACACCTATCCAGAGAAGCACACTTTGTGAAAACCAACAGAAAGCAGCCTGAGTTGCTGGAACTTCTTCCTTATGAGTTCACAGTATAAGCTGGTGATGTAGCTCTGCCATTCAGCACCTAATTGGCTGCTAAGTGTTCTAGGCCCTACTTAAAAATAAACAATCCAGCTGGGGAGATAGCTCAGTAGAATAAGTGCTTGCCTGACAAGCGCAAGGTTCTGAGTTCAATCCCTGGTACTATAAAAAAAAAATCACCGTGAGTCATAAGGATGGTTTTCTTAATAAAACAGGTGTGTGGTGCCTTTACCTCAGAGAAACAAATATTTGCAACAGATTTTCATTGTGCCTAGTTAACTGTGTCAGGTGTTTACTCTTTGGTGTTTTTCTTGCTGAAAGATGTGTGGTACAAAAGAAAAGATGTGAGGTACTGCAGGTGTATACCCAAATGGCCAATATTTATGAAATATTTATATTGGCTTGAAGATCTTCTAAATCACCATGGGGAAAAGTTGTATCAAAATTAATGGAAGTTAGTATATGGCATTTCAGTTAAATAAATTGTCTAAAGCACAAAAATAAGGAAAAAGGTAGTGATTTATTCCAGTTATTCAATTAACAGTGCTTCATATACATTCTCCTTCAAATAATCCAAATCACTGAGCTTTTCTCAAAGTAAAGAAAACATGAAGGTTCTATTTTTCTGTACTTTCAACTCCAAGCCTGTTACAGGCTCAGCTGGATCCATCTTAGATTACATGGCATACAAATTTCTAATACAGAATAAGAACCTATATACTATTGTTTGTTTTCTCAGGTGTAAGGGCAGGAGACAGGGAAAAAGGAATGGCAAAAATCCATACTTTACAGCTTACAGATGTACACTAAAACTTGGGGTTGCTGGACATAAATCAGAAAAGTTCACCAACTACTTGGGAACCTGGGCAAAAGTCTAGGAGCTTGAAGACCACTAAATATCTTCCTTCCTCCCTAATTATGTGAGATTAACTATGTTGAGTAACCAGTCCACACATGTTTATTCACTTGCCTGAAACGATAGTTTCCTTTCTATCTGAAATGTCATAAATTTTCAGAACTGTTCAAAGGTTTGAGTATGCTTCTCTCTTCCAAGTATTTTAAAGGCTTCCTCAAAACATTTCTAAAATTATTTTTAAAAAAACGTCTTAGTTGGAGGGCATGGAAAAATTCCCCAAGAGTACCCTATTTTTATTCTCCCTCTGCTGTAGCTGGCAAGGTCCAGATTCTCTGCTGTCACCTTGATTGCTTCAAGCCCCTCCCTAGACTATGAACCTTCACAAACAAACCTCTATATTTCATTCATGGTCTCTTACTAAAACTGGATCACCTTCCAACTCCAAAGGACTTCCCAGGTTCCTCTTTCCCTTCCTGTTTTAATCAGACTCCTACTCGGCAGCTAATTACAGTTCAAGCCATATCAGATGCCAGTTAGTCTCTCCACAAATAGATCCGTTCAGTCTCTGCATGGAAACTAAACATCCCCAGCTTCTTTGCCTGCCACACTCCTTCAAGTCATCCCAAGGCCAATCTCACCTCTGAGCTGTAGGCAGTTCCACATTGCCATTTTTTCTGCATTCCCAAAATGCAAGTCTTCTAATACACCAAAATCAGTGTTTTCGTAACTGTCTCCTCTGTACTATATATCTCCTTCCTCCATGCTCCAAGTGTCCAACACAAGGCAAGGGTATATTTTTACCATTTGAATTTTCCAGATTCATTCTTCACAATGCTTGCTACATACTCAGTTATTCATTGAGTATTTGCTGCATTCATTAGTTTTCACAGCCAATACCAGCAGAATTGTTATTTCTCTCATCCTGTAATTACTTTTACAAGTGGCTGCTAAATTTGCTTTAGTCATCTCACACCATAAAAGCATAAGATTTCCCACAAGAATGTAAGAGAATATTAACTTCTCTTGCCCTCCCTGCTTGGCTGGTGAAGGTCAAAGTTTCCAGCATCCTTCATCCTGGCCTTAGAGCTCACAACTCAGGAGGATATCCCAGTGGTGCACTCCAGAAATGTGCGTCATTGTATGCAGCATACCCCAGAGAATACCAGCCCCCGATAGGCACATGGGCTCTCAGGAAACCAGAGCGAGGAGGTTAGCTACATGCTGGCTTTTCTTTCTTGTCCATTTATACTTTCTAACACTTAAGAGAGACTCTCAGCTCACAGGAAGTTGTGTTAGCCACTCAAGCAAACATGAGTCTTTATATCCTATTGCCCAAAGATACTATAGTGTATGCAGAAGCCAAACCACACTACCGAAGAGAGCAGACATGCACGGCTTAGATGCATTCCCAGGTAGAGAACCCTGACAAGTACATTAAAGTAATTATAAGGGGCTTGGGGGTTGTTTTGGTTTTGGGTTTTTTTGGGGGGTGATTGTGGGTTTTTTTTCCATACTGGTTGTCAAACTCTGGACCTTGCACTTTCCAGGCAGGCACTTATGCCACTGAGCTATCTCCCCAGCCACAAAATTGTTATACTTTAAAAATGTACTGGGCACTAGCCCACCAAAAACACTGTGTTAAATGATATGCATGCAGCAACAAACTTATGCAGTATTGCTACACACACACACACAAAAAAAAAAAAAACACATTCTCCGTACTTCCCTCCCATTTTCCCAAGCCATCTGAAAAGTAGGTTCCAGTAGCTGTACCTCCTGGCATACCACTCCATGTACTTTATTATGCATGCCAGTGTTACACTGACATAAGGAGAAGTACACATCTGCAGGGGTATTATAACATCAGAACATCCACCCTTGTATTCATTGCCAGATTTCTGCAAAGATACACTGTTATATCACACTTTAAGAACCTGTGAGCATTCTATTCTCTGAAAAGTTATCATGAAAATCTGCGAAATGCAAGGGCTGGCCTGCTAGCTTAGCAGACTAAAGAACCTGTTCAGGATCTTCCTGGATTCCACCCACGCCCGGCGAGCCCGAGAGACCGGCCTGAGACAGCGAACCAACTCTGGCGGCCTCCTGGATCCCACCCCAAGCCCTCCCACTGAGTGAGAATTTGCCCGACTCACCAGGCTTCCCAGATCGGAGAGTGTGTGGTGAATCTGAGGGAGAGCCTTTGGCTTCTTCCTGCGCGCTACCTGGATCCCCAACATGAAGCCCTCCAAGCCAGTGACCGACCTGAAACTTCAGTGCCCACTCACCAGCAACTCTCCGGATCCCCTGACCTAAAGCCCCCCGAGTGAGTGGGCATTTCCCCAACTCCCTGGGCATAAAACTTCAGTGAGTGTAGAGCTCCAGGCCCGCCGCACCTGAGAGACATTTCCCAGCAATTCTCTGTCCCCCGCCCACGCAGCCCCAGACCAAGCACAGCTCTGGCAGTGAGAGCTGCAGGCCCGCCATGCCAGAGAAACAATTCCTAGCTATCTCCTGTCCCATGCCAGGGCCCAAGACCGAGTGCAGTTCAGCCTGCAGTGAGATCTCCAGGCCCTCTGCACCAGAGGGATGTTTCCCAGCCTTTTGCAGTTCTGGCCCGTGGACCTGGACCTACCACAGGTTGGCCAACCTAGCAGAGTCTACCTGGTGAATAGGAATAGCCACTACCCTTTTAGGAGCCCAGCAGACCCACAGAAGCCCAGACCGGCCCACCTAGAGAGCAGCCGGCAAAACACAGGAGGGCCGACTCTGGCAATTTTCTGGATCCTCACCCCAAAGCCAGCAAAGACAGTGGGAATTGTCATTATGTGCACTGCATCCCAGTTCGGTTCGTGTGTGCCTGACCAGGGAACCAACAGAGGGGAATCACAGGAGCTGCAGCAAAAAGGAACTGAACACAACAGCTAGATCCAGGACAGGCATACCTGGATAATCTCAACCTTAATAGACTGGCACCTGAATCTCATAACATGCTAAGGTTATAGCTGCACCAAAGCTCTACACCAAAGGTCAAAGGTCAGTGCTATACAAAATGACAAGGACAAGGAGAAAAACGCAATGCCAGACCTTGAGTCCACCAGTAAGGGCAGAGGACACTAGCTCAGCTGCAATGAATGAACTAACAGATACAGCACCAAACAAACATCAGAAAGCTATAGAGGAAATCAGACAATTAATTCCCCAAATAAAAAAGAAATATCTGAATGCATAGTATCTGAAATAAAGAATTACAGAAATATTGGGTGGAAAAACAATGCTCACCCAGAACAAGTGCAGAGAGCACTATTCCAGCTGAAATGTATGAATTATCAGCATCTGAAGCAAAGAAACAACAGCAGAAAGGTCATGAGGAACTCAAAGCAGAAATAATTTGTAAAATCAAAAAAGAATTCTCTGAAAAAGAATAATTCTTTGAAATCATAGCATCTGCAATACAGAAACAAGTCCAGAAATATACAGAGGAAACCCAACTTGGAAGAAACTCTGCAGAAAAAGAATTAATAACTACCTCTAAAGGAGACATGGATAAAAAATTTGAGGAGATCAGAAACATGATGGATTCCTTGAGTGAGCAATACAAAAAAGAAATGGAACACATGAAACACAGTCAAAGAGATATAGAAGAAGTAAAAATCTCAATCACGAGTGTACAAAACCGTTTGAGTGCAAATGAAAACAGTTTCAGGTCTTGAAGATGCCAGTGTGGCTAGTGAAAAGGTGAGAAAGGATCTCTTAAAAACAACGAGAATACAGGAAAAGATAATCCATCACGTGCAAGATGATGCCAGGATGAACAATGTAAAATAATTGGTATCAACAAGAATGAAGGAGACAATACAAATGACATAAAAAGAATTGGGGGAGAAGTAATCGCAGAAATCTTCCCAAATATGAGGAAACAATGCAACATTCAGGTCACCAAAATATACAGAACACCAAACAACTTCAACCCAAGTAGAAACACACTGAGATATATAATAGTTAAGATCCCAGAAATCCAACATAAAAATGATATACTGAAAGCTGCTAGAGAGAAGAAGGAGCTCACATTCAAAGGAAACCCCATCAGAAGCTGACTTCTCTACACAAACCATGAAGGCAAGGAGAACATGGAGTAGAGTTCTTGAAGTCCTGCATGAAAACAAATACCAGCCCAGTCTATTACACCAGGCAAAACTCTCTTTCAAGTTTGATGGAGAAGTGAAATACTTCCACGACAAAAAACAGCTAAAGAATTTCATGATGAAAAAGCCATCCTTTCACAGGCTGCTGAAAGATGTTCTAGAGAGAGACCACAATGACGACAACTCCATGAATGAGAATGGAAGGAACCCACTAAACAGGACAGACAATTAAACACAGGGTACAATGGAGTAAACAACACCAGGTAAATTTCATAACAAACATAACTCAGCACATTTCAATTATAACCATAAATATAAATGGACTCAGTTCACCAATTAAGAGAAATAGACCGGCACAGTGGATTAGGAAACAAAATCCAACAATATGCTGTATACAAGAAACACACTAAACTCAAAAGGACATTCACAGGCTCAAAGTCAAAGGATGAAAAATAATACTACATGCCCCAGCACCTCAGAAAAAAGCAGGAGTAGCAATACTGTTCTCAGACAGTCTCAACTTCAAACCAAGAAGAATCAAATGACACAAAGAAGCCCACTATATATTGGTTAGGGGAAAAATTCAAGAGCAATAGGTAACACTCATAAATATCTATGCACCAGACACAGGAGCACCCAACTATATAAGACAAATCTTAATGGACATGACAAACCTAATATCTAAGACCACACATAACAGGAGACCTTAACACACCCTTATCTCAAAAAGATAGATCAACCAGACAAAAAATTAGCAAGGAAGTAGCAGAACTGAACCAGAGCTTGGAACAAATGGACCTGGTGGACATATACAGAGTGTTCCACCCAACCATGGCTGAATACACGTGTTTTTCAGCTGCACACTGGTCATCTTCCAAAATAGACCACATATAAGTCCAGAGGTCATGCACAAGTATATGCAAGAAAACAGAAATTATCCCATGCATAGCATCTGACCACAGTGCAATGAAACTGGAAATAAATGACAAAAGAAACCAGAATAACCCGCTGAATACATGGAAATTAAACAACATCCTACTCAGCAATCAATAGTTCACAGAAGAAATTAAACAAGAAATTCAACAATAACTACAATTCAATGAAAATTCAAGCACAACTTACCAGAATTCATGGGATGTAAAGAAAGCAGTTCTCAGAGGGAAAATCATAGCTATGAACTGACACATTAGGAAACCAGAAGAGGAACAAATTAGTGGGAGAAAAACGGAAGTTTAATGAAAGGAAAACAGAGATATTTGTAAAGCAGAATGTGCCTTTATAGTGAAGGCTGCTAGGAAATTGAGCAAATAAGAGCATTCAAGGCTGCATAGCTTTAAGGGATGTGATTGACTTCACTGACTGCAGCTAGGGTACTTCTCGTGGAATGGTAAGAGTCTTAAAATCGGAATGATGAGGTCTAAGGAGGAAATTGGTCTGAGACTTCGAAGAACCACTTTAAGGAGTTCGTGAGAGAGTTTCAGATTTTTCTATTTGAAGTTGGGAATAATTGGGACTTTTAAAATACTGACTTAACCTTTGACAGTGAGAGAGAAGAGATTAAAGGGCATCACAGACTAAGACGTACTATGAAGACAGAATTGCATAAGACTTAGGGCACAGGTAGAATGACTCCTCCACAAAGCAACCATTGGTGCTCATTTAGGTGACAGGAAGTAGTTCCCACCTGGTGCTGGTTTTATTGACTCAGCTAATCTCTTCTGGGAATAGATGTGTATTTTTTTCTGGCATTATGTTCCTCTGAAGACTCCATACTGTGGTCATATTGTCTGTCTAATTTTTGTTTCTGTAGCTTGAAAACCAATTTGCTTTTTCTGTAATGAATTGCATGGTCCAAACAAAATATTGCATATATGTTACAATGCACAGTAAAGCAAAGCAGTAGAACCCACCTTTTAGCTCAGAGAACACATTGTCCATACTGTTGACAACTCCTTGTGTAACTGTGACTTGACTCCCCCCTCTCTTTTCTCTTTTTCTTATGTGTGTGTCCAGGAATTGAACTGAGGGCCTCTGGGATAGGCAACTGATCTTATCATTGAGCTACATCCCCAGAATGTTTTTAAATTTTTATTTTGAGGAAGGGTTTTGCTACATTATCCAGGCTGAATTGGAACTTGCAATCTGCGTGCCTCAGCCTCATGAGTAGCTAAGATTCCAGGCATGTTCTACTGCACCCAGATTTGTTTTCAGTATAATAACTGCGTTAAATTATTTCTCATCATTGTGACATAATATCTGACACTCATAACTTAAAGGACAGCAGGTTTATTTTGGCTCTTGTTTTTGGTTCGTAGTCTGTAGGCTTAAAGTAGAGAGAGTAGCATGGCAGAGGACATAATGGAAGAGGACTTCTCACATCATGGCGGCCAGGAAGCAAAGAGAGAAAAGCAAGATGCCCTTGCAGGCCCTCCCTCTAGTGACTCACATTTTCTGACCAGGGCTCACCTAGAAGCAAGTCAGCTGGAAACCCTTTCAGGGTTCCCTAGAGCACGTGAATCTTTGGGAGGGTACCCCATTGGGATCAGCAGATGTAGGAGGTCCTGTCTTTCTACACTTTTTTTTCTTTCTTTCTTCACTTTTATAGAAGGTTAGTATTACTAGGCTTTTTTTTTTTTTTTTGAGACAGGATCTCCCTATGCAGTTCAGGCTGGCCTTAAACTCACTTTGTAGCTCAGGCTGGTCTCAAACTCACAACAGTCCTCCTGCCTCAGCCTCCCGAGTGCTGGGATTACAGGCATGTGCCACCACGCCCGGCATTACCAGACATTTTTCCAGCAGCTTTATTGACATATAACTTACTGTAAAGTAAACCCACCAGTGTATGTGTACAATTCAGTGATTTACAGTAAATTTGTAGTTACACCATTATCACTGTAGTCTAATTTCAAACATTTTTGTCACTTAAAGTTCCTCTTTGGTGCTCTGGTTTATTTCTGTCTTTATATTTTTGTTTTTTTCTGGATATTTCATATAAAGAAAGTGTTTTGCTTTTTAAAGAAATAATACTGGGGGTTGAACCTAGGGTTTTCACACTGAGCTACTCCCCATCCCGTTTTGCTTTTTTTTTTTTTTTTTTTT
>PVKA01049155.1:0-13403 GCA_004027165.1 Ctenomys sociabilis | reverse complement strand
AGAGAGAGAGAGAGAGAGAGAGAGAGAGAGAGAGAGAGAGAGAGAGAGAGAGAGAGAGAGAGAGAGAGAGAGAGAGAGAGAAACAGACAGACAGACACAGACAGACAGAGACAGAGAGACAGAGACAGACAGAGACAGAGAGAGAGACAGAGACAGAAACAGAGACAGAGAGAGAGATAGATAAACAGACAGACCCACTGATCAGGAAAACTAACCAGCTAAGTAAAAAAAACCAGCCATAACCTAGGATTTTACTCTGATGCAAAGAGAATTCCAACGAGCAGCCCACTAATTCCACGCGTTGGCCACAGGGGCATAAGAGCAAATGTAAGTAAGGCAGCTCTTTCCATGCAGGAATCACTGGGTCTGTTACACAGGGGTGGGTACCTCACCTGAATCCTGAGGTCTGGCTTTGGTACCTGTGGACACACAAACTCTACAGAAGGAAGTTGAAAGCATTTGGAATCTAGAAATAATTATTAGCTAAGTGAAAACTAGAACATTTGAGAGTTCAGGTTTTATTTTCTATCAATTGTCATTTTTCTTACAACTTCCCCATTTAATGTGTATTTAGTTATGAACTGAATCACTTATGCCTTTAAATAGCTCTTTGAGGTCCCAGAGAGAAAGCTATAAACATGCATTTGCTTTCTGTGCCTCAGCTACCTCAATTGAGTCATCGCTGGAGGAAGTGGTTCATGATTCTACATTGGAGAGCTATCGTGAGCCTTATGAAGCCATCCTGCTTGCGAGCCAGAATTATTATGTTTGCCAGGTTAATCTGTTTTCTCTAATCGGACACTTAATCACCCAGCCTCCTCCCTGCATTACAGATTCATGAATTTGAATTGAAGAGTGTTGCTCAGTGAAGCAAAATGATAAATTATCTTTTCATTTTGGGCGTATTTGTGATTAAATGCCTCATAATAGAATTAAAATGGAATAAATCTTGGAATTTTAGTGCTAGATTCTTGCCAGGTATAGATAAAAATGCATTCGTTTAAGAGCAAATCCAATTCAGTGCCTAGATGGAATTTAAAAGAAAACTAAAAGGCCTTGTAATGCAGGAGAGTGGAACTTTTCCTTCCTTTTTGTATGAGGGAGATAGCTAGCTGATCACTTCGTACTCCATGGACAAATAGCACAAAATCAACATTTCCATTCAGAAAAAATGGAATTAGCCCAGGGCAGCGATAGATGAATTTTATTTGAATCTGGAGCTGTACGGTCCTGGGCTGCCCATGGGCTGTAGTTGGCACAGCTGTTAGGTTACAACCCGATAACCAGCCCCATTCTTCCGGCTATTACAGAAGCCAGAAGTGATTGAGGGTGTAGACAATGCACTTGATTGCTGCCTGGTTGAGCTGTAAGGGTAGAAACATATGGAAATAACCATAATAGAGATTATTTATTGAGTCATGTTTGTTGGTAAAGGAAGTCCACCTTCTCTCAAAAGCATTAGGCGGGACCTTGAGGCATTATGTGCCTCTTTAACACATGGGCATGGAAAACCGTTGGCAATGTGTGATGCTAGGCCAAAGCCACACAGCACCCCCATGTAGAGCACATGCCTGTGTGGATATCTTATAATCATCAGAATGCTCTCTTGTCCTCTGTGTTATTTGATTTCCACAGCAAAGCTGTGTGGACTCGGGCCCTGGCAGCTGCTAGTCAGTCTGAGGCATGAAGCTGTGTTCTGGGGGTAGAGCTGAGGCCGGGCCTCTGAAAGTCTTATGTTCATTTGTTTGTCTGCTTGTTTTGCGGCCCTGGGATTTGAATAAAAGGCCTTCTGCATACTAAGCATGCACTCTTCCAGTGCACTGCACCCCCAACCCCAAACCCCTTTTAGACTAAAGTACACACACACACACACACACACACACACACACACACATGCTAACAATACTTTATTAAATATTTTTAGAATGCTCTTACCACAGAGAAATAATCAATGTATAAAAGGATGGTTATACTAAATACATCATTACATGTTATGCATTATTGTAGGTATTCTAAAACCTCACGCCATACTCCATAGCTACAAACAACTGTTCTCTGTTTATTTTATTTTTCTTCTGTATGTAGGACAGGATCTATTGGGTCTATGGGGTCTCACTACATAGACCACGCTTGTGGTGAGTCTCCTGTTTTCAGCCTCTAAGCACTGAGATGACAGGTGTGCTCCACTATGACCAGTCTCAATGGCCATCGCAGGGCGCCCCGAGGATGGGGCTGGCATGGCACACCAGGGATCGAACCCTAGCCACTGTTCTCTGCCGAAGCAGGTGCTTTACTCTGCTGAGTTATCAGGCCGGCCCTCTGTTGTTCTCTGTTAATTGAAAGCAGCGCTAAGAAATGAAAACAGGCTGGGGAGATAGCTTGGTGATTTAAGCACCTGTCTGGGAAGTACAAGGTCCCAGGTTCAATCCCTAGTACCACATATACCACTGATTTGGTCCTGGAACCTGGAGTGCAATGTGCCAGCCCCACCATCAGGCGTGGTGGTGCACACCTGTAATCCCAGCACTAGGGAGGCTGAGACAGGAGGACCACTAGCAGTCTGAACAAGGGTATCTTTGAAAATAAAATAAATTTCAAAACATATAAATATATAAATGACAACCCTATCTTTGCTTGCTTTATTTACCAGCTTTCATTTTTAAATTCAGAGCAAGTTTCCTTATATATTAATCATGACGTTTACATATTACATCTATATAAAGTCACTAGAATGTGATACCGATGATGTAGTCAAACTTTTATTGCTTTTATTGGTCTAACAAATAAAAGCCCATCACTACAAGGAGGCTACAAATATAAAGGATTTCAGGGACTTTTTCCTATGGGAAAATAATATAGTACATTTGGGAAAAAGTAATTCTGACTTTTCCACCATAAAATGCTAAGTTTCAGCACAAAATCTTAAGGCAAAAGTGTTTACAAGACTCTTGGTGACAAGGAAAGTGACAATAAATGTGCTTTAGTACTGAAATTCATGTATCCATGGCAACGTGTGAAGTTTGGCAGACACAGGCCCTTGCAGTCTACAGTATTTATCAAAGGGATGAGGCGGTGCACAATGGGGTCCTGTGCTGGGGACACTCATGGAGTGCTGAGAGAGGCGACAGGCTTCAAACCAGGCATTTGCCTACGCTCTCAGGTAACTGCAAGGAAATTCAGGGATCTCAGACGTCACCGAGGAGAAGTGTGCTTATGTGTTCATGTTTGGGTCTTTCCAAATATAGTGCTCTTACATCAGATTTTTTTAATCAGAAAATGCTTGATAAGCCATCAACATTTCCTTCACCGTACACATCTATAACTATGTTTAAAAAGACCTCTAGATTTTCCATGTGTGAAGATGCATGTATTTCATGGATGTGGGAATGAAATGCTACACATTTCATCAAATTAATCACCAATGGGAATTTAAATGTGTCCCTACCAGATTTTGCTTTCAGAAAAGAAGGCATAGAACTCACCCACATGTATCTGAAGTTCTACACTCAAAGACCAATATTCAAATAAAATAGGAAGGAGGGTTTGTGCAGAGGCAGAGCCCCTCGGCTTTGTCTCCTTGAAGCCTGTGTGCCTCTCCATTTGGTCCTGACCCCCTCCTCTCCCTTCCCATGCCCTGGACTCTTTCTCCATTATTACTGTAGATATTGATGACTCGCACAGGACCTCTGTGTGAAAATAGAAGTAAAGCTATTCAGGAATGCTTAAAAGTACATTGTTTTTTATTTACAGAGTGTTTTTTTCTTTTTGAGATACGGTCTTCTAAGTAACTCAGGCTGGCCTGGAACTCACCACCATTCTCTTGCCTCAGCCTCCCAAGTGTGCACCACCACACTCAGCTTGCAAAAATCTTCCATTCAATTTTTTTTTTCACACTTTAGCTGAGGGTGGTGGTGCACGCCTGTAGTCCCAGCTATTCGGGAGGCTGAGAAGGGAGGATCCCTTGAATCCAGGAGCTCTGGGCTGCAGTGTGCTCTGCCGATCGGGTGTCCGCACTAAGACTGGCATCAATACTGTGACCTCCCGGGAGCGGGGGACCACCAGGCTGCCTAAGGAGGGGTGAGCCGGCCCAGGTCGGAAACTTTTTTTCACACTTTACCTTCTACCAATGCACTGAGCAGTGTGGTAGCCTCCGGCCACATGGCAACTGATCACAATTGTGATTGTTGCCAGGTATGAAATATATTGTATTTAATCCGGCATATTGCTTTTGTGACAAAAGCACCTGTTTAATATTTTTTAATATTCACACTTTTTAATGTGATTGCTGATCTATTTTAAAATATATATAGGACTAGTATCATATTTCCATTGGACAGCTTTTCTCTAATGAAACATTCTAAAGCTTTCCAAAGAGGAGATGGCTATGGTTTAGGTCTAAAATGCCCTTCAAAGTTTCATGTATTTGGAAGGCGTTTGGATCATGGAAGCACTACAGTGGATTCATCCTCCGCCCCCCGCCCCTTTCACCCTGCCTTCTCCCTCCCCCTCCCTTCCTTCCTTCTTTCCTTTTCCCCCTCCTCTCCTTCTTCTTCTCCCCTCCCCCTCCCCTCTCTCCTCCACTCCTTTCCTCCCCATCCTCCTCATCTTGCTTCTCCTGCTGCTCCCTCTTTCTCTTCTTCTCCTTCTTGCCTTTCTTCTCTTTCTCCTTCCTCTTCTCCCTCCTCTTCTTCTTCTCCTCTCCATCTCCTGCTGTGGATGCCATTCTGCACAGACTTACACTGGACTTCTCACTAGAATGCAGTTAGCCACACTGTCCTCTCTGTTATCCTTCTCTTTGGGCAGCAGGATTCTCTTTTCTCCTGTGTAGGCCACACCTTCGCCAACAATATGATGCTCTTCTCCTCTGTCAAGACCATGCTAATTGTGGGCCAATGAGACAGAGCCTTACCCTGTGAAACCCATCAAGCCCCACCCACACAGCCCTCCCAGTTTTCCAGGACAGCTGCACAAGGCCTGACAGGTACCTGAAAGAGAAATGCTGCCCTGGGTAGGGATGGACTCAGCCACAGCCTGATGCCATGAGAAGGCTGCCGAGAATATTTTGTTATCACTTTGCAGTATCATTGTCATCTGAACTCAGATCACAGTCTGAGTCATAATCTGAATACTCATTGGGGCTTTGCAATATTCTACGTTTTTTTTTTATTGTTTTTGAAACAGGGCCTTTATTTATTTATTTATTTATTTATTTATTTATTTATTTATTATTTTATTGAACTACAAATGTCAGACAGTTTCAAGACACCTTAACAATACAGATTCGATAAATTAATACATTGCAAACTGTTTCATAATGTTTTAGTAATGTACAAGGTACATACATGATATTATATTTACAGATATTATTTTAGCAGATATCTCTTATCAGTGAATTAAGAGTGTAGCTGCTTACTTATCTTATTTTTTATACCTGAATTATATCAAAAATTTAATAATTATTTTCCTAGTGGATGACCGTAGTACTAGAAGCCAACATAATATCCTGACCAACCACCATTAGTGCAGATCTTGCCTCTCATAGAATTATGTAGAAGCACAGCGTTATCTATCCCAACTGTACTGTCTATACACACACATCATGACTTTTTCTTTCTACACCCCTTCCTTTGTCTACACCTGTCAAAGGTGGGCACTCCATTGACATTCAACTAACTTAGGTGGAAACACAGCCTTATTATGCTACCCATTCTGGCCTCAAACTCATGAGTTCCACTGATTGTCCATCCTGGCCTCTAAAGTATCTGGGACGACAAATGCACATTACCCTTCTCAGCTGGCTTTTGTGACTCTTGTTTTTAAATCTCTGACTTAAACTTTGTTTTTATTCTGATCAATAAATTAATGGCATTAAATAAGTATCATGAGGCCGGCCTGATAGCTCAGCAGACTAAAGCAGCTGCTTAGGCAGTGCACAATGCCCAGGGTTCGACCCCCAGCATATCCGCGCCAGCCCCGCCCACAGAGCGTGCTGAGATGGTGATGGAGGCTAGGTGTGGTGGTGCACTTCTGTAAGCCCAGCACTTGGGAAGCTGAAAACAGGGGAATCACTACAAGTCTGATCTACCTAGTGAGACCCTGTAGATCCTGTCCTAAATACAGAAAAACAAGCAATAAGTATCACGAAAAAACTGTTGTCGAAGAATTTTTAATGATCCAAGATTCTAGTGGCTCATTTTGAATCTATAAGACTAGGGGAATAATGAATACAGAAAGAAATTATAATCTGCTTGCAGTTGTCTTTATAATGCTTTCGGATACACGTAAGGAAACACCACAGTAATCCTAGCATAAAAAAAATAATTGGAGTTTGCGGCTAGGGAGATAGCTTGGTGGTCTAAGCTCCAGCCTGGCAAGAGCAAGGACCCAGGTGCAGTCCCTGATACTGCATTCCATCCCAGCCCCAGAATCCCAGGGACAGGGTGAGATGAGAGGATCACTACGAGTCCAAGGAATTTGTTTCTTATATTTTAAGAAATCTGAGCACGAACCATTGCTGGCTTATGTCTGGTGCCCACCAAGCCTAGTGTCAAATATTGGTGATTCGACTTTCACAGTAGAGCCTGACTCCGATCTCCAGCTCTGGGCTCTTCCGCATGCGTCCAGCCAGAGATGCTCTTGTGATACTTCCTAACTTGTCTCCTTATCTCCTCTAACATTTTCTGCCTGGCAGCAAGAAAGATGTTTTTAAAACTGTAGCACAGTGCTGTTCCCCTGCTCAAACTCTTCTAATGATTTCTTGCGTCCTTCAGAATGAAAGCTGAGGGTTCGATTCCCAGTGGGCCATGCAAGTCCTGCCCTTGGGGTGTAATGAGACAGCGATTGAGACTGAGACCAGGTGGCGCACCTGTAATCCTAGTGCTTAGGAGGCTGAAAACAAGAGGATCACTACGAGTCCAATCTGTGTAGTGAGACCTTGTGGGCCTTGTAATAAATACATTTAAAAAAAAATGAAATCTGAAAATCCTTAACTGTAGCCTCCGAAAGATCTGGACCACGAGACTCTCAGTTCACTTCGTTCTTTTCACTGGTGGCGCCGTCGCTGCTGTTGCTTTGCCTGTTGCTGTTCGCTGGTCTTCCGGCTTCCTGCGGGCCTTTCCACGCACTCCTTCTTCTTCCTCCGCCCCTTCTCCTCTCACCCCCACGCCTTCAGTTCCTTCAGTGGGACTTTCTTTCATCAAGCTGGATGAAATACCATCACATCGCTTTCAAGCTCCTTTAACTCAAGTTTTTGCATAGCTTTAAACTCAACCTTAGACATTTATTATGGGCTACTGTGCTTCCAATCAGAATGAGCCTCCTACAAACAGGAATGCTGTTGTTATTGATACACACTCGTAAAATATCTCATCTGTGACTTGTGTCCAGTAAATGGTTGTTGAATGAATACTTCAACCAGGTAGGGATAGCAAGGACCTCTGTCAGTTTCCCATGAATCTCTTAGCCATCTCCTCTTTGAGGCAGCATGCCTGCTGGAGCTCCCACCATCGTACATCGCAGACCACTTTCAGAAATAAGAAGCCGTGAGGAAAAGCATTTTTCCTCCAATACTTTCCTATTAACAGGGAGACAAAGGCCTCTCCTGGAATTCTCCACCCAATTCCCTTTACATTTTATTGACTAGAACTAGGTCGAAGACTAGCTCTGTCTATATGAAAGGTTTAGAAGTACTTATTTTTTTTCTAGAATTTGGAGATGGAGATGCAAAGAAAAATAGTATGATTGATAAAACTACAGTACGGATAAAACACCACGGTGAGTGCACACCAATTTTCTCTATCCCATGGCTGATTAGGGACTTGGTAAACTGTGGGAGCCTGAGCACACGATGAAGCACTTCTGTCTTCTAATGCTTCTGATTCTTTTTCACCCTACAAATCTTAAAAATATAGTCATTTATATGACTAATCTTTCCAATTAAATAACTGTTTTTATTAAATGGAAACAGTTTCAAATAATTAGGTAGAAAAATTGCTTATATAATTCTATAATTAGGGAAGATTGCTAGAAGGGTATATCAAGGGAACAGATTTGAAAGGGGAGACATTCATCAGGGCAGGAATGAAAGAGGCAAACTGAGATCTGTGGAGGAGAAGCCTGAGACTGAGGCTAGGAAGAAGCCAGAGGAGGTGCCTTCCTACCTTATTCCAGGACCATATTCATGCATAGCCAAAGAACAAAACAAGGTGTTTATTAACGTTTGGAAGTCAAATAGTAAGAATGCTACTTGGCCACACAGATTTCCTTTTGAAAAATATGCAAAAGCTTGGTCCTACAAGCGGATGCTATAGCATGAGACTGTCCTCCAGGTTCTAAAAGCCTCTGGGAAGAAACATGCTAAGGTTTAGGCACCCTGAATGGACTCTGATGTCCAAATCTTCTTTGAGTGGGCAATGGATGAATAGAGGAACTACAATGATGAGAAAACTTTGGGCCTCAGATTTCAGGTAAGAAGCAGGAAAGCAACCTGCACAGGACTAAAGAAGGTAGGCAGGAAGCAAGGAGACAGCGCTGGCCTGTTCAGCTTTAGGAGTTTTGCTTCTCTCTGATTTTCTAGAAATCAAAAGAAAAAAATGAGTTCATGGGCCTGCAGCCCTCAAATCACAGATCTCTCCCGTAATGCATGGGCAGGTAAGTGCAGGTATACCCTGTATTATGTGAGCACTCTGGCTCCATATAATACTGCTGTTTTCTCCTTTCACCCCTGAAAATGGAAGAGGAGCTTGGTACATTGACCAGATGCTGGACAGCCATTTCTCAACGGACGGCATTTGAATGCCCAGCCATTCAGCTAGCTTTTAAAAAAGAAAAAAGAAAAGGCACAATGAGAAATAGGTGAATAAGAAGTAACTAAAATCACTGTGAAATGTTTTGTTAAATGTGGCATCCGAGATGAGGCCATCGGCCTGCAGCCCCTGCACACACACACACTGCATCTTAATAGCAAACTGGCAGGCTCACCAAGCTACTAGAAAATGGCTTTCATTCTTTCTGTTAAGTGATTGAAAGAGAAAATAAGAAGAGATTGGCCATGAAAATGAACACATTGCCCTTGAGATGCTTTGATCTCAACTAAATTGTTACACTCACCAGGGATGAAGTCATGACCAGCTGTGCCCTGAGTAGAAGCAGGATCAGTTACTTGGTTGTGTGTTGTCTAACTCTTGTCACACAGAGCAGTGTGACCATGGCGGACTGCTTCACCTCTCTGTTCTCCATTGTTTCCATCTGCCATGAAAACCTGCATGCTTGCGTACTTGTGAGGATTATGCAAATTAATAAATTATAAAGACTTACATGTTGCCCTGCAAGTGTTGCTACACAAATGCACACATTGTTTGTAAATGCAAATTGTAAGAACGTGACAGAAAAAGATTTGTGAAAAAGATCTGAAGACATAGGGAAAGTATTTCATTGCAAACTAAAATATGCCAAGCATTCATATGAAATTAGTGTGTAGCATGAAGCTGATTTCAAAAGATCTGAATGACACTGCCCAGTGTAGAAGGGCCCACAGTTGTCCCCATCTCCTGCTGTAGAGAGTACAATTTGATTCTTCACTGTAAAGTTCAGCCAGGCACAAGTGATTCCAGCCAGGAAACTAAATCAGTGGAACCACATTTCAGCTCCAGTGACCTTTTAGCTCTGCCCCCACTCTGATTGATGCCATTAGGACCTGAGAGCTCCTGAACAGGTGTCTTCCTGGCTGCCAGGACAGGCTTCTTGCCCGGGTTTTTAAGTAGACAACAAATCTTTTCTCTTTCTGGTGATGCCTAAAGCTCAGCTCCTGAACGGCAAACACTGAGCAGTGATTCTCTGTGGCTTATTGCTGTAAGAACTGTCACATGCCCTTTGGCTACTGATTCTTCATGGCGATCGTATCCAGCTCACATTGTCAGCTCAGAGGCCAGAGCCTCGGAATTTGCATGGGAAATACTCTTCAGTAAGGTTATTACAGCCAAACTGGTCTGTGATGGGCCCAGTGGCAAAGATACTCATGACGGCGGCCCACTCCATGGCACAGCAACAGCAAGCAGATGCCCAGAGTCCATTGGACTCCTGACTACTGATCTACTCATGTTATGATCATGGTGTCTCATACCCATGTCCAGGTTGATCATTGGAGACAACTTCAGGTTTACACAGAATAATACTACCATCTGCAGAGTGTACGGAAATGAATGAAACAAATACATGAAAGATTAGGAACAAATGTAAGAGAAAGGAAATGCCAGAGCGAGCGTGGATGTTCTATCACCAGCAAAGTCACTGATATGGTTTGCTGTTAATGTTTTCAGCCCTCCCTGTACTGCCATCCCAATTCAATCCCCCACGGCTCATCAGCAGTTTCTAAAGCTGGTCTGATCCTATTATCCTCCTGCCACCTGCGAGATCAAGTGCCAACTCCTCTGGCCTAGACGTGAGATTGACTGTACCTTTCGGAATCATCTCCCACTTTTGCCTCTCTCTCTGGCCCAGTTACCACTATTCCCTAAGCTGTGCCATATATTCTGGCCTCACTGAATCACTTCAGATTCTCTGACCATGACAGATGACATCTCTTCCTTGTGTTCGCCATGCCCTTGTACCACCTTTTTCAGAGGTATAAACCTCTGAAATATACCAAAATATACCAAAGCCTGATTCAGGACACTCCACAAATGCAGCGTCAGCTCTCCCCTCTTCCCTCTGATCGCACTGCCTTCAGACTTCCTAAAATAATGCTCCTCACACGTGCTTCTCATTTCCTCCAGGAGATTGTGGGGCCCTTACTACCAACACAGGACCCCATTTATATTTCGGTTCCTAATCTGTAACTCAGGACTGCAGGTAGAAGAGGATGATTCAGTACCCAGTAGTGAAGTAAGAAAAGAACAAGCTGGCCTTCCTTTTATTTTTGGTCTCCTTTCACTATCTTTCCAGCAGGGAGTCATTTTGCTAATCACAAGTGCCAGTTCTCCCTGCTCTCCTGTCTCTTCCCTGCAAGACCTCAGTGATGATGAAAGGAAGGTGCAGCCCCCTGACTTTGTGAGGCTAAAAGGAAGGAAGATCTATGAGCACTCCCAGCACAAAATTATAAGCTGATAAAACAGCTACCCTGCCTCACCTGCTGTCATCTGTGCTGTTCCAGAAGCTGCTTGCAAATCCGGCTTTCTGACAACACTGAAGCGCTTTTCAGCAGCCTCCCTGCTGATTTGCTCTCTGGCAAAGCTGCAAAGGTATTGGCCTGTAATCAGAAGGCCTGGATGCTGGTCTTGGCTCTGTAACTTGAAATCCATGACTTCATGCAGGAGTTGCTGCTTCCCTGTGTGGATAGTAGGGGAAACTATCCTTCCTCCTCCTGTGCTGCCCTTACATCTAGTAAGGTCATGTGGAATTCAGAGGCTGTAGGAATTTGCAATGACTTTGCAGTATAGAAAGTTCACCAGGGGCATAGAAGGTGGTCACACAGCTTTATTTATTCCTTAAGCCGACGTGTCTGAGGTTTTTCCCATGACTGTTTTCTTCCAGAAGATCCAATTCAATACAATGCTTGAAATGCTTGTATTTATGTAGGAAGCTTAAATTAAGCACAATATCTGAGACATATTTTATTCCCTGGGGGAAAGACAAAATTCTACCACTAAGAACCTGGGGCCTTGCCTACAGAGTCCTCTTTCTAAGTTCCAGTGATATGTACATCCATGTGTCCAGACTTGATGGCCTTTGAGTACAGCAAATAAGCCATGTTTTAGAATTACCTGTGTACCTACTAGAGACCTGACTATCTGGGTCATCCTGCATGGGCATTCCTGGTTGTGTCCCTCCTAGCAGTGAGGTGGCTTTGTCCCATTAGAGAGGCAAGAAGGTTAATAGTCTTATTCATCTTAAAACACAATAACCAGTGCATTGTGGTTAAAGGTTTTAAAAATCTTGCATGGCAAATGACAAGGAAAAGTGGTACAGTCAATAAGGATAAAAATAGCTTCCTCTTACCAGGGTGTCACTGGGTATTTCATACATTCAAGGATTGCAACAGCAATCCTTCAGGTAGGTCCTCTCCGGAGCTCTATTTTATGGCTGAAGAAAACAAAGTCATACAGTTTGACTGTGTGAAACAGATATGGACTCAACTCTGCCTGCCTCACAGTTTAGATGCTTGATCCTATGTCATTACAGTGTCTGTTAGGTGCTAATGGTTCCCTCAGGATTGTTTAGAGAATTCTGCTAGAGAGTGTCATGTGTAGGTTTACTCCGTGTTGTTTCTCTGAGCAAATCGAGATGGGAGGAAACAGAGCTGAGGATGATTATTGTTTGGATTGCTTTGCAGGGACCATGTGGCTGTCTGAAAGGATTTCCAATTTCCCTCTCAGACCTGGGTCCATTTTTTATCCAATCTGACAATACACACATCTACAATTTATATTTACCTGTCCTCCAGTGCTATGGGTAGCTATGGAAGTTGTGTTTTCTGCAGAGATAAAGATGGAAGCAACACACAGAACACCTTTGTGTTGTCTCCAGAATTGACGTATCTGGGTGGTATACCCTTCTTTCCTCTTCCTTCTTTGTTTCTGTTGTGTGAAATATAGGCAACATAGCTAAAGCTTTGGTAGTTGTATCAGATCAGGAGAAAGAAAACCATCATGCACACAAAAAGTCAAGGAGCCTAAATTCACTTCAGTGCTGATCCAGTGATTTGACTTCTTTTAGGATTAAAAAATAAATTTTGAGTATCTAAGGAGATGCTACTTTAGTTTCTCTTTTATATGCAACCAAGACTAATCTTCCTTGACATGAAAATTGCTTGGAAATTTTCTGGCATTTTATAGACATTTCACTGTGGATTAAAACCTCACTTACACAGAAATCACAGAATTAATTCATTGCATTTGCTTTTAATAAAACCATGAAAAATAAATTTAAGTTGGAAAAAGCTGAGTCTATCGAGTAAGGTGAAATCTGAGGGTTCAATTATTTTCTATCCCTAATTTAAATGACTAGTTTAAAATTAATTGGATTGGAATCCAACAACAAGAAAAAAATATGGGCTCTTATTATCTTCAAGACAAGCACATAGGAAGAGGTTCTGCACTTCTTAGATGGCAGGTCAAATTCATTTTCTGTACTATTTTGTAGTAGGTAACACAAACCACATGCACTGGATCTAGTCATGTAAATCAATTATGCCAGCCAAAATATTCAACTGGAATTTCTGTAAGTCTAGGGTAAGTTATGTGGGGAATCTAACTGCATTTCTGAGATGCCCCCAACTCTTGCATGTTGAAGAGAACTGCGAACCACATCCATCAAAAAAGTACTTTGAAAACATAGACTTCTGGTGTGGTAGTATGAAATCCAGAACACTACTCCCCAGTGAAACTTGTAAAATTACACACACACAC
>PVKA01049154.1:0-13404 GCA_004027165.1 Ctenomys sociabilis | reverse complement strand
CAGCTTAAGTTAAAAATAATTTACTAAAAATTTTGGGGTGTTATCATCATGGTTATAAAGCTGAAGTTATGTCATCAGTTTTTTTTTTTCTCAAGACAATATTCCAATTTCAGTAACAAACTTTGCTCCCCACTTACTTCTGCAAAGCAAACTACCCCAATTTTTAGCAGTGTAATATAATGACTCTTGGTTTTGCATATAAATACCCTACTAAGAGTGAGATAATTTTAAGTTAGACAATAGAAGATGATTAGAGATGTGGATCGTGGACCCTTACTTCTTTCCATGTAGGCACCTACACTACAGCTAAAACTTCTTCAAGGCCTCACTATGGAATTTAAGAATGACTTCTCAGACAGTCAGGCTGAGTCAATAGTGAATGTTATGATCTAACTGATAACTTCTATTGTTCCTATGGCCAAGGGATGCCAGAAGAAGAGAAATAAACCCACCTCCTGCCGAGTAATGTGTCTAACTGATTTTGCAGCAGAGCACCGTGGTTCCCAAATGCAATCCAGCACCATGGAAGGTGAGGAAGGACCATCCTGAGTTTGAGGAAGCCAAGAAAACAGAGTCCCTGTCTCAAAAACAGAATAAAACAAAACTTACTTTTGCAAGAATAGAAAATACAGAAATAGATGGGCCACATCTGGAAAATGTAACGTCATGTGGCAAAAAATTATTTTATCCCCAGTGACTGTTACAGTAGCCTGTAATTAACCTATAGTAATAATTTTAATGTTTATTTGAGGGGAGAGTAATATTTTTCTAAGATTTTATGTTAGGCAGCTTGTTAGTCTGTTTGTTTTCTGTTTACTTTACCCTTTACACAAAAATATCAACATTAATGTATAGCAGTAGTTCAAGATATAATAGTTTTTTTTAACAACTTTATTTAGTTTTTAAAATGTAAAAGTCATCTCATAACTTCTGGCTACACAAGATGCTAGATAATGAAGATGAACTTTTGTATATGACATCTCTAAATAGTTACACTTCCTACTTAAGACTGAAAAGGAATTTCAACCAATTTCACTTAAAAATAAAAGGAGAAAGATTTAAAGTATCATATTTTAGGGCCAGTCAGATAGCTCAGGGGACTAAAGTGCCTGCCTCGGAAGAGCACAGTGGCCAGGCTCCACCCCAGGCGTGCTTGTTGGCCCCAGCCCCAGGGCTCGCTGAGATGGTGATTGGCTGGTGGCACGTGCCTAGAAGCCCAGCCCTTGGGAGGCTGAAAACAGGAGAATCACTACCAGTTCAGTCTAGTACTGAGACCCTGTAGACCCTGTAGACCCTGTACCAAATACATAAAAATAAGTGACTACATAAATTAGCATACTCTCTTGCATTTTAGTTTTTTATTTAGCAAACACATAAAAATATAGATTTTGCTAACTGACTGGTTTGAATGAAAATGAGACTTGATTTTCAGAATTACTCTCTCCAGGAATACCACCTTTTTGGAACAAAAATTGGTTTAATTGAATATTTTTAGCACATGATAAAATTATGACAACATTGAATAGTAAAGCTAAAATCCCCCTTAGATGAACATATATATGTAGTTGTATTGCACATATGTATGCATGGATGTGTGTACATATGTCTTGGTATCTTATAGTACCCACTGGATATTGGACTGGGTGTTTATACTAGGATACTTCGTGTATACCAAATTCTTCAGATGTTCAACTCCCTTACATAAAATGATATGTTTGCACATCACCTATGTCTTGTTCATCATTCCACATTATTTATATCTGTCATCTCCAAATTACTTACAATACCTACCATTTCAAAATGCTTTGCAAATGGTTGTTGCATTGTGTCACTGCGGGAATAATAATAAAGCAGTAAATTATTAGCACTTGTGGAATTTTTTCAAAAAAATTTTTTTTTTTAAATTTTAGGGATGGGTCTACAGGGTGTTCAGGGTCTAACTACTAGATCAGACTTATAGTGATCTGCCTGTTTACAGCCTCCCAAGAGCTGGGATTATAGGTGGGCACCACCACACCCAGTCTCAACTACTGTCTCAGCCTGCCCTGTGGGTGGGGCCAGCATGGCAGATCCAGAACTTGAACCAGCCCTTCAAAATATTTTTGGTCTACCATTAGTGGAGCCATTCAGTTCAAAATCAGCAGATGTGAAATTCATAATACAAAGTTGTATCCTTTATTTCAACTCTGAAAGGAGACATTTCTTTCTGAGAGAAAAGAGAACTCAAGCCCTCCATGTCAGTTTACCACTTACAAAATTATTGTTTACACGTGTTGGTTTTTTTAATATTTTATGCAAGTCTTCATATTCAAAAAAGTAATACATTAATTTATAGGAATGCAACTTTCTTGTTCAGTGTGAAAACTGAATTTTCTTTTTTTTTTTTTTTTTCAGGGATTGAACTCAGGCCCTTGCACTTACCAGGGAAGTGCATATTCCACTGAGTGCTTATTCCTTAACCCCAAAACTGAATTTTATTTTTTTATGTCTTGCAGTGCTGGCATACAAATCAGGATTGAATGTGATATAAGCACAAAAATATTTTCAGCTGAAAAGAGATTATTATTTTGAGGCTTGTTGAACATGGAAAATCATGAAATTAAAAGCTACATCAAATGTTCACTGTGCCATGTATGTCAGGATACTTTGTCTTTCATGTAATTCTAAGTTTATCTATGGGAAAAACACAATAAATCTCTTTTTGAAAATATAAGCAGACAGACTGATCTTATAAACGTCTATGCCTTTTCCCAGACAAATTTTCAAGTTTATCAAAAATTCAAAACCTCCTTATCAATCATGCATTGCATTGAAAAGGGAAGTGAATAAACTATGTAATTTTAATCTTCAGTTCTTCCAGGGAATTTTCAGGTGTTAATGTTCTCCTGTACTCTTATGCTCAAGCCCCAGTAGAAAACACTTTACTTTTTTCTTTTGCTATGTCATTTTCCCAGTGATTCTGCTTGCCTTTGATACTAAGAGCCTCTTTACTTGAATTGAGAAGACAGAGAGTTTCAAGAAGGTAGCTTTGATTTTCTTCTCAGCTTTATAGCTGGCTCCTGTGAGGAAAATGGTAGAGCAGCAAGCTGGTCTTCACATTCATTCTGGATCTTCCCAGTCATCAACAGCATTGACCCTTCTGTTTTCTTGAACGTATTCCTGAAGGTGTAGGGATCACTCACTGCCCAAAGTTACCACATGTGTCTTGGAGTTTGGAGTTTGTCTTCTGTTGACTTCTATTTGCTACATAACATGGAAAATACAAGATGAGACTGACAAAGAGGCAATGTGGGTGACACCAAGATGGTGTAGTGGTGAGCGGCGGAGCAGGAACCTCTTTGAGAGTCATGGTCCAGTGCTGCAAGGAAAACAAGGAGAAGGGAAGTGGGTCTGCTGGAACCAGGATAGGTCTGAGGTGAAGTGAATCTCACAGAGAGGGTAAAGAGGAAAACTTCAATGAAGAAGGAGGAAGCCGGCATCACCTGCTCCCTGAGATGGGACTCAGTGTGTAAGAGGAGAAATTCAAACCTGCAGACACACAGTGACTACTGCTGACCACAGAGGCCTCTACAGAGAGACACAGAAGTGGAGCAAACATCGAGTTCACCAAAAGCACACCCAAGGGGCAATGAGGTGAAATAAGCCAAAATCTACTGCCTAGCATCAGAGCAACTGAATGAAGTTCTATAAAAAAAGATCAAGTCATAAATAATTTCTCAGATAACTGCAGAGATAGTGTCCACAATGAAAATCATGCTTAGTGAGTCTAGAGCACACGAAACTAGAGGAGCTTAAGAAAATCCCAGAATGCTCAGCATAGGAAAGAAATGGAATCAAAAAGACAGATATTCAGATATAGGGTGAATTATAATTCCATTGAAATACTGACCATTAATTAAGCCAATGTGTGGAAATGATCTCAGACATAGAAAACAGGCTCATGTTTGGCAATCATGCAAAAAAAAATTTCTTAAAATTAATAAATGGACTATGAGAAAATAACTCAGGACTGCTAGATAACTCAAAAAAGAATAAACTAATTTGTATAAGCATCAATGAAAAAGCAGGATTTAAAAGAAAAAGTCTCTTTAATGACCTCATGGCAAAAACCTTCTCTGATTGAGAAAGAATTTGACATATAGCTACATGAAGTATATAGAACTCTGATTAGCCACAATAAAAAAAGTGTACAGCCAGTCATATCATGGTCAAGATTCCAGAAATTTAACACAAGAATAGCATATTAAAATCTGTTAGGTAATACAAACAAATGACATATAAAGGAAAATCCGTCAATATCATAGCTGACCTTTCAGCACAAACCCTTAATTCAAGGAGAGTTTCAAGTGAAGTATTTCAAGTTCTGAAGGAAAACAAGCATCAACTTGGATTTGTTTACCTGCAAACCTAAATTTTAAAACTGTTGGAAAAATAAGATACTTCCATGACAAAGAACATCTGCGAAAATTTATGACAACCCTATCAGCATTCCAAAATATTTTCAAGGACATTTTACAAAGAGGTAACAAGAACTGTAACTCTATGCATTCCAGGCAAGACAACAAGTAAACATTGGAAGGGGAAAAATGAGGGGGAGCCAACACCAAGAAAACAATTTGACAAAGATAAGTCAATACCTACCAGTTAGCTGGGTAGATGGCTCAGTGGAATAAGTGCTTCCCTGGCAAGCACAAGGACCTGAGTTCAATCCCTGGTTCTGCAAAAAAACAAAAAACAAAAAACAAAAAAAATATCGGTTATACTGTAAGTTATAATCATCAGTATAAATAGTCTCAATTCACCAATCAAAAGGCATAGATTGGCAGAATGAATCAGAAAGAAAGATTTAACAATGTTCTGCACATAACACACAATCAGACAAAAAGAAATTCATAGACCAAAAGTCAAAGGATGGAAAATAATATTTCATGTAAGAGGATTTCCAAAAGAAGCAGAAGTAGATATTTTATTTTCAGACAGGGTGAATTTTAAGCCCATATTAAGAGAGATAAAGAAAGACATTGTTGGGGCCAGAGAGATGGCTTAGTAGAATAAGTACTTGCCTGGCAAGCACAAGGGACTGAGTTCAATCCCAGGTTCTGCCAAAATAAATAAATAAAAGAAAGTCACTACATCTTTGCAAAAGGAACAATCCAAGAGGAAGAGATAATAATCATAAATATACATGCAACATATACCAGTGTACCCAACTATATAAAAATATTCAAAGGCTTGAAAAATTGAAAAAGAACTATTACAATTGTATTAGGAGATCTCAATACCCCATTGTTACAAAAAAGCAGATCAACTAGACAAAAATAACAATGAATTACTGGAATTGAACTAAACTTTGAACAAAGAGGCTTAGCAGATGTCTATGCACTGTTCCACTCCACAATATGTGAATATTCATGCTTCTTAGCTGCACAAACTCTTGAATGAGATTGAAAGGGAGGGAATATTCCCAAGTTCATTCCTGGAGCAAGCATTATCCTGATACCAAAACTGGAAAAGGACCCAACTAAGACAGAGAATTGCAGTCCAATCTCAGAGATGCAACAATCCTCAATGAGATACTGGTGAAAAGAATGAACCAAGTCATTATGAAGATTATACATCATGACCAAGTGGGATTTATTCCAAGGATGCATAGACTGTTCAACATAAATAAATCAATAAAAGTAATACACCACATTAACACACAACATCTGAATAGATGAACAAAAAGCATTTGCCAAAGTCCAATACACATTCATGATGAAAACTCTATAGAAAATTGGAATCAAGATTGTCTGTCTCAATCTGATGAAATCCATCTATGACAAACCAACAGCTAACATCATAATAAATGGGCAAAAATTGAAAATGGCCTCTCTTAAATTAGAAACAAATCAAAGATGCCCACTGTTTCACTCTTATTCAACATATTCCTAGAAACTTTAGTAAGACCCACTAGACAAAAGAGAAATAAAAAGAATAATGATAAGAAGACTACACAAATCAGCATTTCTTGCATAAGATATGATACTCTATGTAAAAAGAAGGCCCCCAAAATTCCACTATTAAACTACTAGATGTCAGTAGCATAGTTGGGCACAGTCAACATTCACAATTCAGTAGCCTACTTGAACATGAATAACAAACTCTCTGAGACAAATATTAGGGAAACTCCACCTTTTACAATAACATCCCAAACTAGAAATATCCAGGAATCAGGCTAATGAAGGATGTAAATGACTTTTGCACTGAAAACTACATTACTCTGAAAAGGAGATTAAAACAGGTATCAGAGAATGAAATGATATCCCTTGCTCTTGCATAGGAAGAACCAACATATTGAACTGGCCAAACATCCAAAGCTATTATACAGATGCTATTCTAATAAAAATAATAACAGTATATCTCACTGAATTAGAGAAAACAATTCTAAAATTCACTCAGAAGCAGAAGAGATCTAAAATAGCAATGGCAATTCTATGCAACGAAGGCAAAGCTGGGACCCGGGAGAAGACTCAATAGAATAAGCACTTCCTTGGCAAACGCAAGGGCTGGAGTTCAATCCCCAATTCGACAGAAAAAAAAAAAAAAAAAAAAAAAAAAAAAAAAAAAAAAAAAAAAAAAAAAAAAAAAAAAAAAAAAAAAAAAAAAAAAAAAAAAAAAAAAAAAAAAAAAAGAAGAAAAAAAAAAAAAAAAAAAAAAAAAAAAAAAAAAAAAAAAAAAAAAAAAAAAAAAAAAAAAAAAAAAAAAAAAAAAAAAAAAAAAAAAAGGGCAAAGCTGAGGGCATCCAAAACTCTGACTTGAAATTATACTATGAAACTACTATGATAAAAGCAGGATGGTACTGGCAAAAAAAAAAAAAAAAAGATTTGAAAATCAGTGGTGCTAGAAAAAATGGCTTTTTACTGCTAAAGATTTAAAATGGATATGTACCTTTCACCATGATCTATACTAAATTTAAAATGGATCAAAGATCTAAATGTAGAAACAAAGATATTAAATCTGCTTGAAGATAAAATAGATAAAAGTCTTGAAGACTCTGGTATAGGCAAAGAGTATGAAGAAAACTCCAATTGCGTAGGAACAACAAACCACTCAATCTTATCTTATTAAAAATGTCTTGCATAGCAAGAGAAACCATTATCAGACAGAAAGGACATCTTACAATGTGGGAAAAATGTTTGCCAGCTTTCCTCAGGCAAAGGATAACCATCTAGAACATATGCATAATTTAAAATAATCAAACCTCTCAACTTTAAAGACCTAGTTCAAGAATAGGAATCTGAGGTGCATAAACACTTCTCAGATGAAGAAGTACAAATAGAAAATAAGCACATGAGAAAATGTTTGACATCACTTGTCACTAGAAATAAACAATTAAATGGAGAATGAGATTCTTTTTTTGTACTTTTCATTATTATTTTTAAAGAATAATAAATAGTGATAGATGAAAACAGCATTATACATGATACAAGATTTCACTAATCAAAGTAATAGGAATCCAACAATGGTTTCTGTATTCATGATGCTATGTGCAAATTAGTTTTTCAGATTACTGGTTGTAAATGTGTAAGTTTTGTTTTTATAAAAAAACAATAACTATGAAGTAATAAGAAATTCAAGAGAGGAAAGCAATCAGAGTAAAAACAAGAACTGTAAGCATTAACTGCTCTTTCTTTTTTTATATTCATATAATTAGAATTCTCAAAGTAGAAAGGAGTAGGCAGTAAATATTTAAAGATTTAAAATTTCTGAATTTAGTTCAACTTATAATACCACATTTCCAAGAAAAATGAACCTTTTGCACACTAAATTGAAATAATCATACCAAGATACACAAAAATGAAATTGTCCAAAACTTATTATAAATAAAAAATGATTAAAGCATATACATAAAAATATTAGTTATAAGAACAAAATTAAATAGCATCTTATTCCACATTAGAAAGAAAAAATAGAAGCAAGTATGTAGGAAACTAGACTAAAGGACTGAAAGAAAAAAAATCTATCCTCTTTGAAGTTTATACTTAGCAAACATACCTTTAAAACTAAAAGTAAAATAATTCCTAGTTATAAAAACTTGAAATATTTTAATACCTCCAGATGTAATATATAAGAAATAACAAAGAACATAATTCAAAAGGCATGAGAAGTTGCAGTATGCTCCTGGATGAACAATGAAGAGCTCTCAATGTGATAGTTATGCAGGACTATATAAAATATATTAGATGAACCCTTATTAAAAAGATCATTGAAGATTTCTATGAAACAGTAGCCATCTTATGTCGGGTTATACATGTATTTTTTTCATATATATGCGGGTGTATGTGTGTATAAAGCATGGGGAATAAGTAATACAAAGTCAACACAAAATAGAAATATACTTTTTAAAGTTTCTAATACTAGGAGAGGGTATCATATGATGTCTTTAGATAAATTGTAATTCAAAGATATAGTATAAATCTTAAAACAAAAATTGGATTAAGAATTATTCAGAAAATTAAATACTAATTAATTAAAAATTAAATATCTCAAAACAATTGAACTAAGAAAAAGTTTTCATGATAGTAAAGAAGTACTAAGAATAAAACATAAGATAAATTCTTGAATGACAAATAAATGACCATCACTTCTGACAGTTTGGGGATAGGATATCTCACAAAGTTCTAGTGTGTTGTGGACATAGATAATGATGATGACATTTACTGGTGGCCAGGTGTCACTTGTGAGACTGAGCTACAGTTTTTCCTTGAAATCCACCCTGTAGTCCCATATGGAGTCTTGACCCATAGGGTGTAAGAGAAGTCCAACTGTAGAGTGTGCTGATGGAAATATTTTGTTGATATACACAAAAGAATAACTGAAAGACTACTATTGTGTACCTCTTATTCTCCTGTGTTTGTTTGCCCTATTTGCTGGGTCCTTTCCATTCTTGTTCATGAAGTTGTGATCATTTTGCTCTCTCTCTAGAACATCATTTTAGTAGTCTGTGTAAGCTTGGCTTTGTCATCATGAAATTCTTTAGTTCTTTGTCATGGAAATATTTTACTTCTCCATTGTACTTGAAAGAGAGTTTTGCAGGATATATCAGTCTGGGTTGGAATTCATTTCCTTGCAAGACTTGAAGTATTTTGCTCCATGCTCTTTTTGCCTTGATGGTTTGTGAAGAGAAATCTGCTGTTATTCTGATGGGTTTTCCTTGAAGTGTGATCTGTTTCTTTTCTTTAGTGGCTTTTAGTATACTGTTACTGTGCTGAATTTCTGTGATTTTGATTTTTATACATCTGTGAGTGGTTTTAATTGTGTTAATGTTATTTGGAGTTCTATATACTTCAGTTACTGAATGTCAGATTATTGCCCCATATTTGGGAAGTTTTCTGCTATTACTTCTGCCAATTTTCTTTTTATATCATTTGTATTGACTCCTTCCTTTTCATTGATGCCCATTGGTCTCACATTGTTCATCTTTGCATCATCTTGCAGGTGTTGAATTATTTTTTACTGCATCCTGTTTGTTTTTAATGGATCATTGCTTGCTTTTTCACTAGCTGCAGTGGTGTCTCTAGGATCAGAAAGTCTATTTTCACTTTCACTCAAACGGATTTGCCAGCTTGTGATTGAGATTTTAATTTCCTGGGCATCACTTTGGATCTGTATATCACATTCTATTTCTTTCCTACATTGCTTATTCAGGGGTTTCATCATTTCTGTATTCTGCTCTATATTTTTATCTGTGTATTCTTTAGAAGCACTTAGTACTTCTTTGATTATAGTTATCACTACATTTTTTACTTCACAAATTATTTCTGATCTGATCTCTTCTATGCCTTTCTGCAGTAGTTTCTTTACTTCCAATGCTACTATTTCAGAAATTTCTGGTGTGTGCTTTCCAGTTTCCTCTATGCTAGTGTCTTCTGCATTTGTATTGGGTGCACACAGGGCCTGAGACTGATTCTTGCTTCTTCTCTTCGTCATTTTGTGTACCACTGATTTTTAACCTTTGTTGTAGAGCTCAGATAGAGTTACTATCTTAGCACTAGGTCCAGATCTGTGAAATTCAGACTCCTCCCAGTGGGTGTAGCTTGGGTCTGGCTGCTGTGCTCCACTTCTTCCTGCTGCATCCTTGCAGGAGAACCCTTTGTGTCACTCTGGCAAGATGTTTTGCTCCTGAATCGGCTGAGTGAGTCTTGCCTCTAGCCTCTTTGCAGGGAGTTCTGCTGAAGGGTTTCACTCTGGGCCTGCGCTCTGGGTCCCTTCACTATCAGGTGGCTGGAAAGGTCTCACTCACACCCTGGGCATGCACTTGGGGTTGCTTCAGAGTCCTACAGCCTGGTTGGTCTCACGCACACCCCAGGCCTGCACTCAGGGCTGCTTCAGGACCTTGTGGCTCCAGGCAATCTCACTCAGAGTGAGATTTTATGGCATAGAGAAAGAATGGCTATTATCAAACATTACAAATTCTGGAAGGACTGTGGGGGAAAAGGAACCCTTCTTCACTTTGCTATTAATGTACACTAGTACAACCACTGTGGAATTCAGTATGGAGTTTTCTCTAAATCTAGGGTTGGAGGTGCCATTTGACCCAACTATTTCCCTTCTGGATATTTTTCCAGAAGTATTGAAAGCTATGGTGATGTATGGAAACCAATGTTTATAGCAGCATCATTGTAATAGCTGAATCTTGGAGACAACCCAAATGGTTGTCAACTTAAGAGTGAATGAAAAAGATATGGACTTTTTTTTTTTTTACCATGATAACATAAATCAGATTCACATGTGTAAACATCTTATTGTCTCTCTAGTATGAAAAGATGAAAGACTAATTAAGATCCAAAAGGTAAAACAGATATTGTAAAACGGGAAGAAATTTTAAAAGGAAAAAAGTGGGATGGGATATTGGAGAAATTAAGGAAAAACAGATGATAGATAGCCAGATAGATAGATAGATAGATAGATAGATAGATAGATAGATAGATAGATAGATAATAGATAGATAATTTCTTAGTTAATTGAAAGTAAAGAAAATTGTGCTAATATTGTTTGGACAATTAAATGCTGATATCTTGTACTCTGAGTAATTTAAAGAAAAAAATACACTAATCGTATTTATCATCCAATTATGTTTTGTTGTAACTTTTTAATATAATAAAAAGTGCCTCTCTAATTCATCTCTGTGCTCACATTTCCAGGTGATAGCTCCCTTTGCAAAGCCTGAAGATGTCTCCATGTAGCAAGCTATTTACGTGTTCCTTGTTCAAGTTTTCACAAAGGTTTCAAACATTTTCCAGTGAAGTGCCCTATTTCAAATAATGGTAATTATTTCATAGCACTTACTAGCAGTCTTTCCTTTCATTTTCAAGAGTTATTTGCACCAGCATATATAAAGATTGCCATGATAATATCAAAAAGTTTTATTACAGAGTAAGCAGAAGCTTTCTTACTACCAACCATCGCAAGCACAGACATCAGCACAGTTCTCCAAGGAAGGCTTTTTTTTGTTTCAAGATATGAAACCTTTCTATATCACTGGTGGCTCTTAGACAACACAAACTTACCTTGAATTGTGCCATCATTTGTGAGTTTTACAAAGTCAGAAATATAATATTTATTTAGGACCTCTGATGTTTTATCAACCTGGATATAAAAGCTTCCTTTGACACCTCATAGAGATATCAGTATATGATACTGTTTGGCAGGGAAATTGTATCTGTGAGATTGTACAGAAATTCTTCAAACTTTTTTTTCCATAGAACACAAACTCACTGAGAAAGAAATTGGGGAAGCCGGACCTTTCACAGTAGACTTAAAAATGAAATGCTTACAAATCAATCTAACAAAGGAAGTAAAAGACCTTTGCATTGAAAACTGAAGTACTCTTAAAAAGGAAAGCAAAAATGATCTCAAATTATGAAAAGATATGTCTTGTTCTAGGGTAGGATGAACCAATACAGTTAACATGGATACAGAATTGTTACAAGATTTAATGCAACCATGACCAAAATATTGATAGGATACATCATGGAATTAGAGAAAACAATGATAAAAGTCTTTTGAAACCAGATAGGTCTAGAATAGCAACAGCAATTCTGAGTAGCAAAGTCAAGGCAAAGGCCATCAAGACCCCTGATTTGAAATTATTCAAATCATGTTACCTTATCTTTGTGAAAGGGTCTAAACACCATGGGAAGAAAGATTCTTTAATATATGGTGCTAAGAAAAACTGGATTTCCATATACTAGAGATTAAAACTAGACTCATAGCTTTCAATATGCACTAAACTAAACTTGAAATGCAGGTAAATCTGAATTTTAAAATAGAAATAATAAATCTTCTGAATAGTAGAATAGATAAAACTCTTGAAGATATGGTGTGCCTGAAGATTTTCTGAACAAATTCCTGATCACATATCACAAAGAATTAACAAATAAGTTCTCTTCATAATAAAAAAAATGTTTTTGTACAGTGAAAGAAACCATTAACAGAATGAAAAAACAAACCACAGAATAGGATATATTTTATCATCTGTTCCTCAAAGGACTAATACCTAGAATACATTAAAAAAGTCAGACTTCCCAAATTTAAAGATCTCATCAAAGATGGGAACCTAAAATGGGAAAGGAATTTTTTTTTTTTTTTTTTTTTTTTTTTTTGTGGAACTGGGAATTGAACTTAGGCCATTGTGCTTGCCAAGGAAGCACTTATTCCACTGAGCCATCTGCCCGGCCCTATGGACATCTAAAATGAATAGATACTTTTCAAATAAAGATGTACAAATGGCAAGTAAATGCATGAAAAAATGTTCAACATCACTTTCATTCACGTGATGAGAATTGCAATGCTAATATCTCATTGCTCTCCAGAAACAGTGGTCATTAGTGGAAAATCAACTAATAATAAATGTTGGCAGAAGTGTAGATTGGAGTGGTCACTGTGGAAATCAGTGTGAATATTAGTAAAACAAACCCCTAAAACTACAGGTTCCATTTGACCCAACTATCTCCCCGCCTTGGTATCTTCTTAAAATAGTGAAAAGCTTCATACTATGGTAACCTTTGTACACCCGCATTTATAGCAGAACAATTTATAATGGCTAGATCTTGGAGGTACCCAAATGCCCATCACCTGATGAATGAAGAAAAAAATTGAATTCAGTAGAGTACTACTTGGCCATAACAAAGGATAAACTTAAAACATTTCTAGGTAAATGGATGCACCTTGAGAGCATACCCTTAGGTGAAATAAATTAGACACACAGGTTTAATTTGATGGAAATACTTGTGTATATTTAAAGACCCAATTGCTCCCCCAGAGCTTGTATATTCAAGAATAATTAATTTGTGTATTTAATTTATAGTCATGGGCTGGGGAGATGGCTCAGTGGAATAAGTGCTTCCCTGATAGCACAGG
>PVKA01049153.1:0-13404 GCA_004027165.1 Ctenomys sociabilis | reverse complement strand
TAGATGAAAGAATACTCAATAAAATTCTAGCAAGTAGAATGCAGCAAATCATTAAGAAGATCATACACCATGATTAGGTAGCATTCATCCCAGGGATTCAAGATGGGTTCAATATTCCAAAATGTACAAATATAGTAAAATATATTAATAGACTGAAATCTAAAAACCACATGATCATCTCAATTGATGCAGAGAAAGCTTTTGACAAAGTCCAACACTCATTCACGCTCATAGTCCTTCAGAAAATTGGAATACATGGACTCGACGTTAACATAATAAAAGCCATCTATGACAACCCAAAAGCTAATATGATCCTAAATTGGGAAAATCTGACATCTTTTACATTTTATTTATTTATTTTTTTTGGAATCTTTTACTTTTAAATCAGCTAAAACAAGGATGTCCTCTATCACCCTGCCTGTTCAATGTAGTTTTGGAATCATTGGCAACATCCATTAGAAGAGGGAGAAATAAAAGGAAGAATAATAGGTAAACAAGAAGTTATATTATCACTATGGGCAGATGACAAGATACTTTACTTGGAACACCCCAAAAATTCTAACAAGAAACTACTAGAAATGATAGGGAAATTCAGTAGCATAGCAGGATACAAAGTCAATACTCAAAACTCAATAGCATTCCTCTACACAGAAAACAAGCACACTGAAAGGGAAACAATATAAATAATACCTTTTACAATAGCACCATAGAAAATGAAATACCTTGGAATTCACTGCACCAAGGAAATAAAAGATCTTTTCACAGAAAAATTACAAAACGCAAAGAAAAGAGATTATAACAGATTTCAGAAAATGGAAAGATATTCCATGCTCCTGGATAGGAAGAACCAGCATTGTGAAGATGGCCATAATCCCAAAATTGCTGTACAGATTTAATGCAATCCCTATCAAACTGTGAACAGCGTATCTCCCCGACCTAGAGATATTGTTCCTAAAATTTATTTGGAACCACAAACGAACTAGACTAGCAAGGGCAATCTAAGCCAATTAAGATAGGCAGGAGGTATCAGAATTCCTGACTTGAAATTATACTGCAAAGCCACTGTGATAAAATTGACATGGTATTGGCAATGAAACAGACCTGAGGATCATTGGAATACATTACAAGTTGAAGAGGCATCTATGAACACAGACAACCATCTGATTTTGACAAAGGGACCAAACAAGCTTACTGGCAGAAAAACAGTCTTTAACAAATGCTTCAGGAAAACCTAGATTTCGACATGCCAAAAACTAAACTTGACCCAGCTCTATCACCGTGCACTAAGTTAAGGTCAAAATTGATTAAAGATCTAAACATTAATACGGAAACATTCAATCTCCTGGAAGAGAAATTATGTGTAACACTTGAAGACATATAGTAGGTAAAGAGTTCATGAACAAACATATATTTGATTGGGAAATATTTGAAAGAATCACTAACTGGTATCAACACTTCTTGAAGAGTTTCTCCACATCAAAAGAAATTGTCAACAGAGTGAAAAGACAACCAACAAATTTTTAAAAATTTCTAACTCATAAGCAAGCAGACAAAACTCTGCTGCCTAGACTCTGCAAAGAACTAAGATGTAACAGAGCCCTCAAATATAAAGGCCCAGCTCAGAAATGGGCATCTGAGATGAATACACACTTCTCAGAGGCCAAAATTAAAGAAGCTAATAAATATATTTAAAAAATGATCCACATGAATAGCGATCCGTGAAATGCAAAGAAAACCAACAGTGACATACCATCTCATGCCAGTAAGAATGACTATCATAAAGAAATCAACCAACAACAAATGTTGCAGAGATTGTGGGGAAAAGGGAACACTTCTCCACTGCTGCTGGAAATGTATACTGCTAAACCATTGTAGAGATCAGTGAGGAGACTTCTCAAAAGAGTACGGTTAGAAATCCCATTCAAGCTTGCTACATCTGACTGGAAATTTTCCCACAGGAACTGAAAGCGTTATATCATGGTGATATATGTGTACCTATGCTTATAGCAGCTCAATTGGTGATAGCAAAACCTTGAAACAACCAAGATGTCCATCACATGAGGAATGGCTGAAAAAGATGTGGTATTTCTTTCTCTATTTTTTTTATCTTTTTTTTAAATTTTTGTTTAATTGAAGTACAAATATCAATAAAAGAGTTTAAAGATAACTTGACAAGATGGATTTGATAAATTACTACATTGCTAACTGTTTTCATAATGTTTTCGTATCAAAGAAGGTACATACATGATATTATACTAACAAACATTATTATACCATATTTCTTTTATCAGTAAATTAAGAGAGTGTAGCTGTTTGCATATCTTATTTTTTATCCCTGAATTACATCAAAAGTTCAATTATTAAAACTTCCTACCTTGTCATTCTCCTAGTGGTTGTCTATAGTATTAGAAGCTGACATAATATCCTGTCCAGCCACCATTAGTGCAAATCTTGTCTCTCATACAATTATGTAGAAGCATTGTGTTATTATCCCAAATGTACTGTCCATATGCACACATTATGATTCTTCCTTGCTATACCCCTTCCTTTGTTTACACCTGCCAAAGATGGGCACTCCATTGTCATTCACTAATTTAGCTGATTTAAATCGAAGACACAATCCAACACAGTCCAGCATTCCACAACAATAGTGAGTTATCCGAAGAAGTTGTTGACCATAGCCATTCACAGCTCAAATTATTATTCTGGCCCTACAGTGTATACTTCATTTTTATACTTTTCTGAAACATGGTTAATACCTAGATAGAAGAAGACTTATATAACAACACAGGTACTTTGTGTTTCTTATGTGGTCAGTGAAGTCCCCTCAGGGTTTATCTTGTAGTCCTATACCTTATTCTGTAGATCCTTTGTCTGTATCATCCATGTGGATGAGTCACGGCCAACGCATGACCAGTTTGCTCTCCGTGAGAGCCTGAGAGAAAGTTTTCTCTCCATGGGACTCTCCCCTAGCATACCGTAGAACTTCAATCTCTTTCCTCTGTGGCTCCATAATGTCCTTGTTCAGAAAATTTGGAGCTCACCTGAGTTTCATGATGTTGCAGTACAGGTTGTCCTATGTCCTGAGTCTTCGCTGACCTTGAAAGGCTAGGACCAAAACTTTGGCTGGCATTGCAGCTCTTCTATTTCTCCAATTTTGATCTGAGAATTTAGCTTGTTAACCATCCAGGAGAAAAGCTAATTAGTATCCTGCAGCATATGCAATTCACTTTGCCTTATCGGACTCAATTGATTTTAGGTGTTGTTCTACGTTTTCATTTGTATTTCTGCTATTGACTTCTTATACTAGGGAGACAATACTATATTTATACATGTGTGTCTGGTTTATTTCACTTATGAGTATATGTTCAAGTGGCATCCACTTCAATATAAATGCATCAAGCTTATCATTCTCAATAGCTGAGTAATACTCCATTATATACAAATACCACATCTTTTTCAACCATTCCTGATGTGATGGACATCTTGGTTGTTTCCAAGATTTTGCTTTCACACATTGTGCTGCTATAAACATAGGTACACCTATATTACTATGATACAGTGTTTTCAGTTCCTTTGGGAAAATTTCCAGGACGGCAATAGTCGGCTTGAATGGGATTTCTAGTCCTACTGTTTTGAGGAGTCTCCACACTGACCTCCACAGTGGTTGTACCAGTCTACATTCCCACCATCAGTGGAGAAGTGTACTCTTTTCCCCACAGCCTCTCAAACATATGTTGCTGCTTGATTTCCTTAGGATAACCATTCGTTCTGGAGTGAGACGGTATCTCGGTGTTGTTTTTATTTGCATTTCACAGATGACTAGCGATGTGGTGCATTTTTTCATATATTTATTCACTTCTTTAATTTCACCCTCGAGAAATATGTATTCATCTGAGATGCCTATTTCTGAATTGGGTCTTTAAATTTGAGGGCCCTGTTATATCTTATTCCTTTATATATTCTAGACAGTAGACCTCTGTCTGATTGCTTATTAGTTAGGATTTTTTCAACATTTGTGGGTTTTCTTTTCACTCTGTTGACAATTTCTTTTGACATGCAGAAGCTCCTCAAGAAATGTTGATCCCAGTTGTTCATTCTTTCAAGTGCATCCCGTGCGAATATACATTTGTACATGAACTCTTTGCTTAACCCTATGTCTTCAAGAGTTTCTCCTACTTTCTCTTCGAGGAGATTGAGTGTTTGTGTATTAATGTTTAGATCTTTAATCCATTTTGGCTTTAGCTTAGTGCATGGTGATAGAGCTGGGTAAATTTGAGTTTTTGGCATGTAGAAAGCCAGTTTTCCAGCACCATTTGTTAAAGAGGCTATCTTTCTTCCAGTAAGCTCGTTTGGACCTTTTGTGGAAGATCAGACAGCTGAGTGTGTTTGTAGATGCCTCTGCATTTTCTAATCTATCCCACTGATCTTCAGGTCTATGTCGTTGCCAATATCATGATGATTTTCTCACAGTGGCTTTGTAGTATAATTTTAAGTCAAGAATTGTGATGCCTCCTGCCTTGTCTTTATTGGTCAAGATTGGCTTTGCTATTCTAGGTCGTTTGTGGTTCCAAATAAATTTGGAAATGATTTCTCTATGTCTGGGAGATATGTTGGTGGCTCTTTGATAGGGACTGCATTAAATCTGTACAGCAATTTTGGGAATCTGGCCATCTTCACGACGTTGGTTCTTGCTATCCAGGAGCATGGAATATCGTTCCATTTTATGAAGTCCTCTATAATCTCTTTTCTTCAGGGGTTCTAATTTTGATTGAAAAGATCTTTGACTTTCTTGGTTAAGTGAAACTTAAGGTGTTTCATTTTTCACTGTGCTATTATAAAAGTTATTGTTTCTATTGCTTCCCTATCAGTGTGCTTGTTATCTGTGTGGAGAAATCCTATCACTTTTGAGTACTAATTTTGTAGCCTGCTAAGGTCCTGAATTTCTGTCGCAGTTGTATTACTTTCTTGGTGAAAATTTTTGGGTCTTACTAGTAAAGTATTATTTCATTAGCAAGTACTGATAATTTAACTTCTTCTTTACCTATTCTTATTCCCTTTATTTCTCCCTCTTTTCCAATGGCTGTTGCTAAAGATTCCAACACTATATTGAACAGAAGGTGTGATGGAAGACATCCTTGTCTTGTACCTGATATAAGAGTAAACATTTCTGTTTTTCCCCACCTAGGATTATATGAGCTTTTGGGTTGTCATAGATGGCTTTTATCAAGTTAAGATAGAGTCCATCTATTCCAATTTTCTATAGGACATTGAATATAAATGAGTGTTGCACTTTGTCAAAAGCTTTCTCTGCATCAATTGCCATGATCACGTGGTTTTTAGATTTCATTCTATTAATATAGTGTATTTCATTAATATATTTTTGAATATTAAACCATCCTTGCATCCCTGGGATGAATTGTACCTCGTCATTGTGTATGATCTTGATGATTTGCTGTATTCTATTTGCCAGGATTTTGTTGAGTATTTTTGCATCTATGTTCATAAGGGAGATTTGTCTGTAGATCTCCTTTTTAGTTATGTCTTTCCCTGGTTTTGGAATCAGTATTATACATGCCTCCAGAAATGATTTTAGGAGGACTAATTTCTTTTCAACTTCATGGAAGAGTTTGTGGAATGTGGGGATTATATTTCTATAAATTTCATGTAGAATTCAGGTGAAAATCCATCAGGAACTGGACTTTTCATTGGTGGAATGCTCTTTATTACATTTCATATTTAGTTGGCTGTTATTGGCTGATTGATAGTTGTTATATCTTCTTCATTCAGTTTTGGTGATTTGTACCTATCGAGGAATCTCAATATTTCTTCTGTCTTATTTTCTGTGAGCGTAAAGATTCTTGAAGTAACGATTGATAATCTTCTGAATTTCCACTGGGTCTGTGGTGATTTCATCGTTTTTATTCCTTATTGCTTGTAGTTGAATTTTCCTTTGCCTCTTTTTGATGAGGTTGGCAAGAGGCTTATCAACTTTATTTAGTTTTTCAAAGAACCAACTTTTTGATTTGTGGATTCTTTGAACTGTTTTCTTCATCTCAATTGAATTAATTTCTGCTCTAATCTTTATGATTTCTTCTTGTCTTTGGGCTCTGGATTTCGTTTGCTCTTCTTTTTCTAGTTGTTGGAGGAGCAACATTAGGATTCTAATTTGTTTCCTTTGTGTTTTCCTAATGTGTGAGTTCATAGCTATGATTTTGCCTCTAAGAACCACTTTCATTACATCCCATAAATTCTGCTGAGGTGTACTTGAATTTTCATTGAATCGTAGATATTGTTGACTTTCTTCTGCGACCCAATGATTGGTGAGTAGGGTGTTGTTTAGTTTCCATGAATTTAGTGGGTTTTTCTGGTTTCTTTTCTCATTTATTTCTAGTTTCATTCCACTCTGGTCAGATAATATGCATGGGATAATTTTTGTTTTCTTGCATATACTTAGGCATGACCTCTGGACTAGTATGTGTTCTATTTTGGAAAATGACCTGTGTGCACTTGAAGAAAGTGTGTATTCAGCTGTGGTTGGGTGGAACACTCTGTATATGTCCACCAGGTCCATTTGTTCCAAGCTCGGGTCAATTCTGCTACTTCCTTGCTAATTTTTTGTCTGGTTGATCTATATTTTTGAGATATGTGTTAAGGACTCCTGTTAAGATTGTGTCTTAGAATATAAGTTTTTAATGTCCCTTAAGATTTGTCTTACATGGTTGAGTGCTCCTGTGTTTGGTGCATAAATATTTATGAGTGTTACTTCTTGCTCTTGAATTTTTCCCCTGACCAGTATATAGTGGCCTTCTTTGTGTCATTTGATCATTCTTGGTTTGAAGTTGAGACTGTCTGAGAACAGAATTGCTACTCCTGATTTTTTCTGAGGTGCTAGGGAATGTAGTATTCTTCATCATCCTTTGACTTTGAGCCTATGAATGTCCTTCTGAGTTAAGTGTGTTTCTTGTATACAGCATATTGTTGGATTTTATTTCCTAGTCCACTGTGCCACTGTATTTCTCTTGATTGGAGAATTGAGTCTGTTTACATGGATGGTTATACTTGAAATGTGCTGAATTATGTGTGTCATGATATTTACCTGGTGTTGTTTACTCCTTTGTAACCTGTGTTTAACAGTCTGTCCTGTTTAGTGGGTTACTTGCATACTCATTCATGAAGTTGTGGTCTTTGTGATCTCTTTGTACAACATGTTTCAGCAGCCTGTGAAGGGCTGGCTTAGTCTTCATGAAATTCTTTAGTTGTTCTTTATAGTGGAAGTATTTCACTCTTCCATGAAAATTGAAAGAGAGTTTTGCAGGGTATAATAGTCTGGGATGCAATTTGTTTTTGTGTCACCTTGAAGAACTCTGATCCATGATCTCCTTGTCTTCATTGTTTGTGTGGAGAAGTCGGCTGTAATTTTGATGGGCTTTCCTTTGAATGTGAGCTCCTTCTTCTCTCTAGCAGGTTTCAGTATATTATTTTTGTGTTGAATTTCTGGGATCTCAACTATTGTATGTGTCAGTGTGTTTCTACTGGGGTTGAAGTTATTTGCTGTACTGTATGCTTCGGTGACCTGAATGTTGGATTGTTTTCTCATATTTGGGAGGTTTTCTGCTATTATTTCTTCCCATATTCTTTTTATGTCATTTGTATTGACTCCTTCATTCTCGTTGATACCAATTATTCTCACATTGTTCATTCTGGTGTCATCTTGCAGGTGATGGATTATTTTTTCCTGCATTCTCGTTGTTTTTAAGAGATCCTTTCTCACCTTTTCACTAGCTGCTCTGGCATCTTCAAGATCTGAAACTGTCTTCGCTTTCACTCAAATGGTTTTGTATACACGTGATTGATATTTTTAGCTCTTCTGTATTGCTTTGACTGTGTATCATGTGTTCTATTTCTTTTCTGCATTGCTCATTGAAGGAATCCATCATATTTTTGAGCTTCTCAAATTTTTTAGCCATGTATTCTTTAGAGGTAGTTACTAATTCTTTTTCTGCTGTGTTTCTTCCAAATTGGATTTCCTCTGCATATTTCTGGACATGGTTCTGTATATCAGATGCTATGATTTCAAGCAATTCTTTTTTTTCAAAGAATTCTTTTCTGATTTCAGAACATATTTCTGCATTGAGTGCCTCATGACCTTTCTGATGTTGTTTCTTAACTTTACATGCTGATAATTCTTTTGTTTCAGCTTGAGTAGGGCTGTCTGCACTTGATCTGGGTGATCGTTCTTTTTCGACCCAACGTTTCTGGAATTCATTCTTCATTTCAGATACTATGTATTCAGATATTTCTTTTTTAATTTGGGGAATTACTTCTCCTTTTATTTTCTCTATACCTTTCTTCTGTTGTTCCTTTGCTGCTGTATCTGTTAATACATTTATTTCAGCTGAGCTAGTGTCCTCTGCCCACACTGGTGGACTTGAGGTCTGGGATTGTGTTTTTCCCCTTGTCTTTGTCATTTTGTATAGCACTGATCTTTGACACTTTTTGTAGAGCTTTGGTGCAGCTATAACCTTAGTGTGCTATCACATTCCGTTGCCAGTCTATTAAATTTGAGACTATTCAGGTATGCATATCCTGGACCTAGCTGTTGTGTTCAGTACCTTTTTGCTGCAGCTCCTATGGTTCCCCTCTGTTGGTTGCCTGTTCAGGCAAGCATGAACCGAACTGGGATGGAGACCACAAACTGAACTGGGATGCAGAGCAAGTAATGAAAATTCCCACTGTCTTGGCTGGCTTTGGGGCGAGGCTCAGGAAAATTGCCCAGGTCAGCCTTCCTGTGTTCAGCAGGTCGCTCTCTTGGTGGGCTGGCCTGCGCTTTGGTGGATCGTCTGTGCTCCCAAAAGGATAGTGGATGATCTTACTCACCGAGTAGTCTGTAGTGGGTCCGCCACCTTGTGCTGGGTCTGGGTCTACAGGCTAGAATCCGAAAAGGCTGGGAAAGGTCCCTCTGGTGCAGCAGGCCTGGAACCCTCACTCACAGGCCAGGCTGCGCTGGGCTTTGGGCCTTGGAGTGGGACGCAGGATCGCTGAGAAATGTCCCTCCTGAGTGGCTGACTTGGAATTCTCACTCCAGGCCAACCTGCACTGGGTCTGCTGCCATAGGGTGGGATCGGCAATCGCTGGGCAATGTTTCTCTGGTGTGGTGGGCCTGGAATTCTCACCGGGCCATGAGGGGTGGCAGGACAAGGAATCCCTGGGAAATATCTCTCCCGCACAGCAGGCCTTGAGTTCTACACTCACTGAAATTTGATTCCCCAGGAGTTGGGGAAATTCCCACTCACTCAGTGGTCTTTAGGGCAGGGGATCCAGGAAGTTGCTGGTGAGTAGGTCCTGAGGTTTCAGTCCGATCACTGTCTTGGAGGGCTTGGGGGTGGGGATCTGGGTAGCGCACGTGGGAAGATGTCAATGGCTCTCCCTCAGACACATGACACACTCACTGATCTGGGAAGCCTGGAGCGTCATGCAAATTCCCACTCACTGCGAAAGCTTGGGGCAGAATCCACGTGGCCGCTGGAGTTAGCCACTGTCTCAGGCCAGTCTCTGGGTCTGGTAGGGCGTGGGCAGGATCGAGGTGGCTGCTGGAGTTGACCGTGTTGTCTCAGGCCTGTCTCTGGGGCCGGACGGGCATAGGCGGGATCAAGATGTGGTATTTCTATATAATGGAGTATTACTCAGCTATTAAGAATGATAAGTTTGAAGTATTTATACTAAAGTGGATACCGCTTGAACATATACTCATAAGTGAAATATACCAGACATACATGTGTAAATATCATATAGTGTCCCTAGTATAAGAAGCAAAAAGCAGAAATACAAATGGAAATTTAAAACAACTAAAATCAATTGCGTCCGATAAGGCACAGTGAATGGCCTATGCTGCAGGATACCAATCAGCTTTTCTTCTGGATGGTTAACAACCTAAGTTCACAGGTCAAGGTTGGAGAAATAGAAGAGCCACAAGGCCAGCCAACATTTTGGACCTAGCCTTTCAAGGTCAGCGAAGACTCAGGTCATAGGAGAACCTGTACTGCAACATCATGAAACTCAGGTGAGCTCCAAATTTTCTGAACAAGGGGATTATGGAGCCACAGAGGAAAGAGATTGAAGTTCTACAGTGTGCCTGGGGAGATTCACATGGAGAGAAAACTTCTCTCAGGCTCTCACAGAGAGCAAACTGGTCAAGCATTGGCTGTGACTCATCCACATGGGTGACACAGACAAAGGATCTACAGAATAAGGTACAGGACTACAAGATAAATCCTGAGGGGACTCCACTGAACTCATAAGAAACATAAAGTACATGTGTTGCTATATAAGTCTTGCTCTATCTAGGTCTTAACCATCCAGCTAAAAAGTATAAAAACGAAGTATGCATCGCGGGGACATAATATTAAGCTTAGCTGTAAATGGCTATGGTCGACAACTTCTTTGAATAACTCACTATTGTTGTGGAATGCTGGACTGTGTTGGATTGTGTTGTCGAGTTCAAGCACCTAAGTTAGTTGAATGACAATGGAGTGCCCACCTTTGACAGGTGTAGACAAATGAAGGGATATTGAAAGGAAGAATCATGATGTGTGTGTGTGGACAGCACAGTTGGGATTGATAATGCTGTGCTTCTACATAATTCTATGTGGGGCAAGATGTGCACTAATGGTGTTTGAACAGGATATTATGTCGACTCCTAGTACTATGGACAACCACTAGGAAAATAACAAGGTAGAAAGTATTAATTATTGAATCTGTGATATAATTTAGGTATAAAAATACAATACATAAACAGCTACACTCTCTTAATTTACTGATAAGAGGCATATGGTATAATAATGTCTGTAAGTATAATATCATGCATGAACCTTCTATGATACCAAAACATTATGAAAACAGTTTGCAATGGATTAATTTATCAAATCCATCTTGTCAAGTTATCTTAAAACTATCTCATTGATATTTGTACTTCAATAAATTTTTAACAAAAAAAATTGCACTACAGATTTTATGCAACCCTTATCAACCTGCCGCCAACATGCCTCCCAGATGTAGAGAAATCATTCCTAAAATTTATTTGGAACCACAAATGATCTAGAATAGCGAAGGCAATCTTGGCCAATAACGACAAGGCAGGAGGCATCAAAATTCCTGACTTGAAATTATACTACAAAGCCACTGTGTTAAAATCAACATGCTACTGGCAAGAAAATCAATCAGCGGAATAGATTAGAAGACACAGAGTAATCTACGATTACACTCAGCCATCTGATCTTTGACAAAGAGGTCAAACATGCTCACTGGAAGAAAGATAGGCTCCTCTCACAATGGTGCTGGAAAACCTGGCTTTCTACATGCTGAAAACTAAAACTTGACCCAGCTCTATCACGATGCAATAATCTAAAGTCAAAATGGATTAAAGATATAAACATTAAAACACAAACACTCAATCTCCTGTAAGAGAAAGTAAAATGAACTCTTGAAGACATATGGCTAGGTAAAGTGTTCATGAACTAACATATATTTGCATGGGAAACATTTGAAAGAATCCACAGCTGGGATCAACACTTGTTGAAGAGTTACTGCATAGCAAAAGAAATTGTCATCAAAGTGAAAAGACAAACCTAAATTTTTTTTAAATCCTAACTAATAAATCATCTGTAAAGGTCTGCTATCTAAAATTTATAAAGAACTAAGGTATAACAGGGCCCTCAAATTTAAAGACCCAATTCAGAAAAGGGCATCTGAGATGAATATACACTTCTCAGAGGACAAAATTAATGAAGTGAATAAATATATGAAAAAATGCTCCACATAGCTAGTCATCCATGAAATGCAAATAAAAACAATACTGAGATACCATCTCATTCCAGAAAGAGTGGCTATCATAAGGGAATCAACCAACAACAAATGGTGGAGAGGTTGTGGGGAAAAGGGAACACTTCTCTACTGGTGGTGTGAATGTAGACTGGTACAACCATTGTAGACATCAGTGTGGAGACTCTTCGAAAGAGTAGGACTGGAAATCCCATTCAAGCCGGCTATCCCCATACTGGGAATTTTCCCAGAAGAACTGAAAGACATTATACTATGGTGATATATGTGTACCTATGTTTATAGAAGCACAATTTGTGATCGCAAAATGTTGGAAACAACCAAGATGTCTGTCACATGATGAATGGTTGAAAAAGATGTGGCATTTCTGTATAATGCAGTATTACTCAGCTATAAAGAATGATAAGCCTGAAGCATTTATATTGAAGTGGATGCCACTTGAACATATACTCGTAAGTGAAATAAACCACACACACATGTGCAAATATCATATATTCTCCCTAGCGTAAGAAATGAAAAGAAGAAATACAAATGGAAATGTACAATAACATCTAAAGATAATTGAGTCAGATAGTTAGGGCAGACTGATCAGCATATGCTACAGGGTGCTAACATCTTTTCTTCTGGATGTTTAACAACCTAATTTCACAGATCAAAATTGGAGGAATAGAAGAGCCGCAAGGCCAGGCAACATTTTGGCCCTAGCCTTTCAATATTAGCGAAGACTCAGGACATTGGAGAACCTGTACTGTAACATCATGAAACTCAGTTGTGCCCCAAATTTTCTGAACAAGGAGATTATGGAGCCACAGAGGAAAGAGATCGAAGTTCTATAGTGTGCCTTGGGAGAGTCACATGGAGAGAGCACTTTCTCTCAGTCTCTCATAGAGAGCAAACTGGTCAAGCATTGGCCGTGACTCATCCAGATGGATGACACAGACAAAGGATCTACAGAGTAAGGTACAGGACTACAAGATAAATCGTGAGGGCACTTCACTGACCTCATCAGAAACAAAAGCTACATGTTTTTGTATATATTTGTTCATCTATCCTGGTCTTATCCATCCAGCAGAAAAGTATAAAAATGAGGAATATAACGTGGTGCCATAATGTTAAATTGAGCTGTAAATGGATATTGTCAACAACTTCTTCTGATAACTCACTATTATTGTCGAATGCTGGACTGTGTTGGATTGTTTCGCTGAGTTCAGGCACCTAAATTGCTTTATTGAAAATGAAGGGTCTGACAGGTCTAGACAAAAAAAAAATTATTGGATACAAAGAAAGACTGATGATGTGTGTATATAAGCAGTACAGTTAGGGTAAAGATGCAGTGCTCCTGCATAATTCTATGAGAAGCAGGATTTGCACTAATAGTGGTTGGACAAGATATTATGTTGTCTTCTAGTAATATGGATAGACACTGGGGAGATAAGGTAGAAAGTGGTTACTGTCAAATTTGTGATAGAAATCAGCTGTAGAGAAATAAGATAGGTATATAGCTGCACTCTCTTTATTCCCTGATTGGAGACATCTGCTATAATAATGTTTGTAAGTATCATATCA
>PVKA01049152.1:0-13402 GCA_004027165.1 Ctenomys sociabilis | reverse complement strand
TTTTTTTTTTTTTTTTTTTTTTTTTTTTTTTTTTGTCTTTTTGAGACAGGGTCTCACTATGCAGTTCAGGCTGGCCTTAAGCTCACTTTGTAGCTCAGGCTGGTCTCGAACTCACAACAATCCTCCTGCCTCAGCCTCCCGAGTCATGCAGTTAATTTTATGTATGCTTTTAATTACGCTATCATGTTGCACGGCCATTTATTCTTGCCTACCAATTCACCCGTCTAATGCTCTTCATTCCCTCCAAAAATTTCATATTTTCAAATTTCCATGTTTACCTTTCCCAGTAGGACTCCTTTCAGCAATTCTTTTTTTGGTATTTTTAGGGAAGGGTCTACAGGGTGTTCTGGTCTCACTACTAGATTGGATTTGTACTGTTCCATCTGTTTATAGCCTCCCAAGAGCTGGGGTTGCAGGCGCGCACCACCACACCTCGTCTCAATTGCCATCTCAGCGCTCCCCAGGGGTGGGGCTGGCACTGCAGGCCAGGGGATTGAACCCTGGCCCCTGCACCTGCTTGCAGGAGCTTTAACCCGCTGGGCTATTAGCATTTTCATGTAAGCTTCTGGAAACAAATTACTAGCTTTGCTTTTCTGTTCATTTTTTTTGCTTCCTGTTATTGTTCTTTGCTTATTTGCAAGAAAATATATTGTTTCTTTCAGTACTTTAAGATAGCACTCTGTTGCTTTCTGGCTTCTACTCCTCTGTCAAGAAGCTAGCTGCCCGTTTTACTTTTGCTCCTTTGTAGGTGCTGTGCTTTCCTCCCTCCGGCTGATTTTGAGATTTTCTGTCTTGGATTTGCTATTTCCCTCTGAGTTGCCTAGCTATGCTTGCCTTGCTTGAGGATCTATTGAAATTCATTATGCACACATTCAGGGGGTTCTCGGTTAGCTCAGTTGTTTAAAGTGCCTGCTTGGCTACGGATCACCCACTTCTATTATGGACTACGGGACTATATTCAAATATTTTGCTGAACTCATGCATCTAGAGTATTTAAATGGCAATGGAATATCCTTTTCTGACAAAACTAAACAAAAAAAGGGGATACAAATGAAGGATCATTTTGTATCTGTATGTTCAAAATAGTTAGGATAGATATATAGCTAGTTTCTCTTAATTCAGTGAATACAAAGATGTGTTCTAGTAGTGTTTGTGGACAGGATATCATGTCCACATGATATCTTTTTTTCATATCTGCATCTTTTTTTCATGTCTGCATCTTGTACTATGAATAACCACTAAGAAGACAGCAATATGCAATGTATTAATTATTGAAACTATCCTACTAATCGGTTTTGAAACTGTCTCATTGCTGTTTCTCAATAAAATCATTAAAAAAAAAAAAGGGCCTGCTTGGGCAAACTCAGTCTGGCGTGATTGAGACTGGGTGTGGTGGCAAGTGCCTATAATCCCAGCTCTTGGGAGGTGAAAACAGGAGAATCACTAGGAGCCCTATCTGTGTAGTGAGACCCCATATACCCTGTAGACCCTGTCCTAACTTCATAAAAAAAAGTTCAATGGATTTTATCTGTTTTAGAAAACATCTAGCCTGAGCAGATAGCTCAGTAGGATAAGTGCTTGCCTGGCAAGTGCAAGATCCTGAGTTCAATCTCCAGTACCACAAAGAAAAGAGAGCGACAGAGAGAGAGAGAGAGAGAGAGAGAGAGAGAGAGAGAGAGAGAGAGAGAGAGGAGAAAAGGAAACACCTAGCCATTATCCCTTTGATATTGTCCTGCTCTATTTCTTTCCCTCTTCCTTCAGAAACTCTCTATAGTAGATCCTTTGTTTGTGTTTTATATATTTTTCATGTTTGTTATTTTCCCCCTCTACATTTTGTATATTTTCATTGATACATTTCCTGTTCCTGAGGCCTGTATTCAGTAATGTCTAATCTGTTGTAAAAGTCATATATTGAATTTTAAAGTCTAATTTTGAAATAATTTATTTTGAAACAATTTTAAATTTACAGAACTAGTTGGAGAACAGTAGAACTCATATCCTTTGCTTTTTCTTTAATTAAAATAATATTCATTTATTTGCCAGAGGTTCTCATTGCCCAGCTCAGACCCCTAGGAATCCTCCTACCTCAGCCTCCCCAGTGCTGGAGGTGCGGGTGCATGCCACCACACCTGGTGTTAGTGGCAGGTACGGAGTGGCTGGGGTTCTAGGACCAGCATGGCATTGAACCCGCGTCCTTGTGTTTATCAGTCAGGAGCTTAGGCCCCTGAGCTATATCCTGTAGACCCCAGCCTCTCTTATATTCTTTTCATCCATATTTTTCAGTTAGTGGTTTCATATTTGCTCTTTTTCTACACAGATAGACAGATTAATATTCCACCATATGATAGCATCTTAGTGAACAATGTAAGAACAAGCTGCAGGCTTCATGCATTCTTGCTTCCAAATAGTCCTACGTGTATTGCTTCCAAACCAATTCACTCTCCCCAATAGTTGTCACCAAGTCATTCACATCACAATGGGAAGCGGTACGATCCAAACCGCAGTCTATTACTATCCCATCCACCATTCTTATGCAGATCTTGCCTATACTCTCAATATTGTCTAATTTTTCCTTTTGATTTAGGATTCAATCCAGCATCATGTTATATTTTGTTTTTCCACTTTCCCTTCTCTTCAATTCTGTACCATTTCCCTGGTCTTTTCCTGTTTTCTAAAAGACCCTGACAGCTTTGAAAGTATAATCATTTTATTCTTTTGGATTTCTATTTTTCATTGATTGTAATTTGTTATTATCATTTACTCTGATGTTCAAATTGTTCCACAATTAGCTAGCTAAATATTTTAAAAGCTTCTTCTTGAGCTGTTTTGACATCATTTTCATTTTTTACTTTTAAGAATAATATGATACACTAGGATGAAGTTGATATTCTCTACCCCAGTCCCTAAATCAGTTTATGGGGAGCCCTTGTTTTTTTTTTTTTTTTTTTTTTTTTGAGAGAAATTAGTACTTAGAATTTGAGTCCGTGAACTTAGTCTGTTCACTGCTCCTGGGTTGTCACTGTGCTTACGTGTGCCTCATGGACAGAATTTGGAGATACATGCACTCATTCATGTATATGAACACATTCACACTCATATGCATCTGTAATTATCCAACTCTTCATTCAACCATCTATCAGTGAACAATAATAAGCTCATTATGTTTTAAATTTAGTCCAATATTTTAGAATTCATTATTCTTTTCCCTTTCTTGTATTCGTAATCCCATCTTTCATGGTGAGAAATCTGGCTTCCATTAGCTTCAACATGGACACATTGTGAACAATTCATCATTTTTTTTTATGATTAGTTTTCCGAAAGTGCCAGATGCTACCAATTGGTCAGCAGCCCTAGTGCTGCCGGCACCATGGTTCTGCCACCACGGCTTCTTTGCGACCAGGCAAGCCAGCGTCTTTGCACCTCTCCCCACTTCCTGGGCTGTTGGATACACTGCTGTTGTCTCCTACATACATCAATTTCTTGACTTCAGATATCATATCAGAATTGGATACTCAGTAGCTGTATCTATAGGTCCCTTTTACTGGAAATCCAAATTTTTGTCTATTTTGTATTGTCCTCTCTATTTTCTTTAAACATATGAATATGTTTTTTTTTTTTTTTAATGTGTAACTCCTTGTTTGCTAATTCCTGTATCTTGATCATTTGTGGCTCTCATTTTTATTGTCTTCATTATTGGACAAATTAACTTTATCTTTCAGATCTAGTAATTTTTTGAGTGCTGGACACTGTGTACACTAAAATCAAAGAGAGTGTGGAGCTGCTCAGGGTGGCTGCCCTTTTCTTGTGTCAGGCAGATGGCACGAGTGCTGGTAATGTCAATCCATTCAAGGATCAATTAGAATCAGAATCTAGCTTCAGTCTTGATAAATGTGCTTTTGCTTCTATCTTTTTCTTTCTTTTTTATTCTTTTTCTTCCATTTCCTTTCTTTTTCTTTTTCTCTTCTCTTTTTTCTCCTTCCTCCCTCCCTTCCTTCCTTCCTGCCTTCTTTCCTATCCTCTTTTCTCCTGTGGTAGAAGACACACAACAAACAAAAGAAAAAACCTAATTCCTAGTTAATGTATAATTCTAGCTATTGGTCTTAAACAGGGAACAGGAGTCCGGGACAAAGATGCTTAATAAAATTCAAGCCCTGTAGTCTGTAAGTGAATCTGACAAGATCCCAAGAGTCCTCAGTGATAGGATGGGTGGAGTATACATATAACAATGCTTCAAGATCTCACACTAAACTCTTTTATCTTTGCTGGTGACATTTTTTTCTCTATTTGTTATGAAACTTAGATGAGCATAGTGTAATGTCAAGATGGTTGAAAATGTAGTGTACAACAGGGAAAGCTATTGTGTATAGTCCATACGTCACGGTTAAAATATGTACACCTTTGGGTTAGGCTAGAGGTACCATTTCTCATGATTGTATTTTCCATAAGAATTGTACCATCCCCCAAGTTTCTGCTGCTTAGATAGTCAGTCTTTGTCTCTGTTTCCCACAGCGGTGGGCTTCTGCAGGTCCATAGGCTATGGGTTTCTTTTTTCCATTACTTTCTTTGTGTTGGCATTTATACCCTTCTTCCTAGCTCCATAACTTCTGCTGAGTAGTTGCATTTATTTATTTATTTATAATTCTTTTGACATAGAGTATCACTACACAGTTTGGATTCACAGCAATCCTTCTATCTGAGCCTTCCCAGCCTTGGCATTTCAGGTGTGTGCCACCATGCACAGTTTCAGTATCGGGCATGGCATGCCTGGACCCAGGGCCAGCACAGCACGTGGTACCAGAAATTGAACTTGGCTCTTGTGCTTGCCAAGCAGGCACACAGACAGATGAGCTATCTCCCAAGCCTAGGAGTTGCTTTCATAATCGGTAAAACTAAGAAACAACATTATTTAAAAATGCTTTTCCAGATGAATGTTTTCGCAAAATGTTAGATTCTTCTCTTTTGAGAAGCCCACAGTGTGACACAGACTTCTGCTTTCTGACACAAATCTAAGGCACAATTTGTAAACCATCTTTATCTGCAGTAGAACAGGTGCTGACTCAAGGCTGGCTCTTTCTCAATTGCTTCAGAACATGTAGGCAAAAGGGGAGTAATTTTATCAAATACCCCATTGTTGCTTTTAAATTGCTCCAAAACTCTAGAGTTTCTCATAGGTGCTCCTGGAAGTTCTGTTAGTTAACATACTCGTATATAAATGGATAAAAATATTTCTTATCTATATCTATATTTCTATCTCTATATCTATATATAAATTATATATCCAAAATCATTACATAAGCCAGGATCATTACATAAGCTTTTATTTCTATTCGGTAAGATCAAGATCACATTTGCTACAGTATGATTTTTACCATCTAAGCAATACTTTCCTTTTGCAGACATTCTTTGCAACCTTCACTAACCATTTATGGACATGATGTTCTATTTATTTTATTAGTTTGTTTAATATGACTATTAGAATGTGATTCATGTCTTCAAAATAAAAACACAACGATTTCTGTCTTATTGTAAATATGTCAAGTATGCTTACCCTCAGGCAATCATAGTAGCATTTTTTTTTGACCATCCAAAATACATATAAGCCAGGGCTGGCAAGATAGCTCAGAGGTCTAGAGCGCCTCCCAGGGACCGCGGTTCGAGCCCCAGCACCACATGCCATGCCAGCTCCTCCCCGCAGGGCCGGCTGAGCTCACCCCCCACCCCCGCGACAAAAGAATCCGTGATGTGTAGCGAGACACTGTAATAAATAAAGGAATTAAAAAAAAAAAAACAAACATATAAGCCAAATAATGAAAATTGATGATATTGGCTGTGGTAGTTGATACACTTTGTCAACTTTAGAATTTAAAAGCTTAACTAAATTGACTCAGCAATTCCACATCATAGATGTGACGACCCAGCATGGAGGTCCCGCCCTAGAGCGACTCATCACTTACATAACATAGACGGGAGCTGAGGAAGGATGGCGGGCTCTGTTTCCTTGGAGCAGCTCCAGTCTTCACAGTCGGTGTGGACATCACCTTCGGGCTTCTAGCACAGACTCGTTGGCCTCCACCCTGGATGCTTTCAGCCTTCAGAGTAGCCCCATCAGCCTTCCATCACAGACTTGCATGGAGCATGGCAGTGAGCTTCAGACCTTGGACTGAATTCTGTAGTCTCCAGTGTGCAGACCCCCTCTGCAGTGTCCTCATCTGACTCTGGGGCTGACCTTCATAAACCAATCTTGTAATTTCTTATGCATTTCTATGTCTTGTGCTATATTTATTCCTTTAGTAAAACCTTGATTGATACTTTGGCTTATCACACTTGGCCAGGATCGTTACATAAGATTTTTTTTTTCCCCCAGAACCAGGGATTGAACTCAGGCCCTTGTGCTTGCCAAGCAAGCACTTATTCTACCAAGCTATCTCTCTGACCCCCATTACATAAGATTTTATTTCCATGCAGTAAGACCAAGATCACATTTGCTACAGTATGATTTTTATCATCTAAGCAATACTTTTTTTTTAAAGAATAGCCTTTGCAACCTTAACTAACCCGTATGGGCATGATGTTCTATTATTATTATTTTGTTTGTTTAATATGACTATTAGAATGGAATTGATGTCTTCAAAATAAAAACACAATGATCTCTGTTTTATTGTGAATATGTCAAAAAGCATTAAATAAACATACCAATAAATAAAAGCTCTGCCTTTTCTCGTGAAAAGCCCACTGTATTGATTACATACAGTAGAGAAAGTCCCATAGAAGGTAAGAAAGATGTGCACTCATGCCCCAGGATAAGAAGGCAGTAGGTCTGGAGGGGCAGCCTGGATGGGTGGCAGTAGAGAAGGGCCAGGAAACTGAAGGTGGAGCAGCTGTCACTGCCAGGCTGAGAACAGTAACGATAACTGACGTGGGCCTTAAGCTGAACATCTTTCCTTTGCTTGAATGTTAGTGAGAGAAGAAAAATGACTGGGAGAAAAGTAGTATTTTCTGGCATCTAAGAGATTATGAATTACTACAAGAAGAACTTTTTGAATGACATTGCTTTCAGAATGATTCATGAAAATTTGGGCTAAATTGGTCCAAAATTACCCAAAAGCCATAACTATATAAGCAAGAATAACATATAGTGAGCTATTTTAAGGCACTAAAAGAAAAAAAGCTCAGCAAACTAGGATCTTGTGTACAGCACAATTATCTTTCAACATGAAGAGAAATACTTTCTCAGATAGATAAAAATCAAGGGAATTTGCTGTCAGTAGACTTGCTTTGCAAGAAATGTTAAAAGACGGTTCTTCATAGAGAAGGAAAAATATGTCAGAAATGCGGATCTACATTTTTAAAAGGCAGAGTTACAAAGGGAATAATCAAATGCAAACACCTTTTGCTTTCCTTTCCATAGTTGATCTGATAGAGAATAGCTCTTTCAAAATAACAATGGTAACAAAGCATTTGATGATTACAGACTATGGCTAAGTGAAATAAATTTCAAAAATGTTACAAATGGGGATGAGAATGTAATCAGTGGTAGAATGCATACTTAGTGCGAAGAGTGCTGTAAACTTAATCCCTACTACACACGTATGCACACATATACATTTCACAAAAAACAGGAATATTATAAACAAAGAGAAAGAAGAAGTAGAAATAATATAAGATGTTTACATTGCCTGTGAAATGTTAGAATGTTACTTGAAAGTAGATTTGGATTACTTGCAAAAGCATAGTGCACACTCTAGGATAATCCGAAAATTTTTGAAAAGGATTGTAGTTGATGCAGTAAGAGATTTAAAAAAATAGAATAGCTTGAAATGCTCAATGAAAACCAAGAAACACCCCACAAAAGAGTGGAAGACAAAAGAGGCAAGGCAGAAAGTGAGCAAGATACCAGTACCCAACATGACAGATATCAATACAGCAACGGATGCTTGCATTTCCAGGGTGTTCTGGTGCTGAACTAGGATGGATGTCAGGTGTATTCAGTGGATTTTGACTTATGATACTTTCAAGTTGGTATGGGTTTAATGGGACTGTAAAGAATATCTGTATGTGGAGCATGTGAATTCTGTAAGTTTAGCTCATCTTTATGTAAACCTGAAATTGTTATAAAATATGATCTAGGACTTTAAAACAAAATAACAAGAAAAATCCCTGGTACTGAAAAAGAAAAAAAACAAGAAAGAAAAAAAATTACCATAGGACAAATCGAATGTCAGCATTGCTATTGCATGTGTCATTTCAGGGAGGTCATCTGACTTTTCTGAGCCCTAGTTTTTCATGTGTAAAATAACAGGCCTAGACGCTATGCTCTGTAAATTTTCCTCTGAGCAGAGAATCCCAGTGTCCTGTAGCTACCATGACGCCTCGCCTCTATCATATATATCAAGGTAAAATGAAGTGGTTTTCTTTGGAAACAAAATAATTCATTAATTAAAGCAAAACTCAAAGAACAATATTATCAAAGTCCTGGAAATAAATGCTGCTAAACATAATTCTTAGATGAATCTGGTGATTACATGTAATTACGTAAAAGGAATAACGGAAACAGGGCAACAATGGATGTTGATGAAGCTCTCATTCAAAGAAGGTAGAGTGGAAGTTTTCACCTTTCAAGGCACATAGTTTGTACCTGCGGCCATGCCTTTCTATTAGCTATGACATTTAGCCTTGAGGGTGGGGGTCACTCCTGTAAGGAGAGGTCAGAGCTTTACAGCAACAAATGAAAAAGCACAGCCCGCATCACCAAGCTCATCCATTTCAGAACAGCAGCAAGGGCCCAGGCTGCGGTATGCAGGGGCTAGCAGCATGGCTCAGCCCAGTGCAGTGATTAAAGAGTCCTCCAGGAATCCCAGGAACTCAGGAGGCTGATGTAGGAGGACTACAAATTCAAGACCAGCCTGGGCAACTTAGTGAAAGCCTGTCTCAGGATAAAATTTAAAAATGGCTGGTGATGTAGCTTCATAAGAGATTATTTGCTGGGCATGTACAAGGCTCTGGGTTCAAGCCCCAATACTAAACAAATACACTGAAAGAATTCAGCTCTACCATGTCCACGCTATGTGGATATGAGCTGTTTACCTAAGTTACTCTGTCCTTCCATTCCCTCTTTTGTAAATGAAGATAATCACAGCAAGCATTCACAGAGAGGGTAAAATGAGCTAATAATATTTGTAAAGTTAGCTCAGAGTCTAGCCATAGTATCCCATGAGTGTTTATTATATGAAAACGCACATAGTTGAATCTTGGTCTCTGTAGTGCTGTACTAGCTCATTGTTTTGTAGGTCTGTACATCATCAAAGATACCAGGAAATATCCAAAACATCTCCTTCCACTATAATTTAGCAGTCATGTAACAGAATAGTACCTTGAAATTGTTTTCCTCATACCATAGCAGTCTAGATAAGAGCTGCTGTCCACTGTAGCCCAGCAGGTTAGTGAGAATACCTCTGGGGTCTGCTTTTTTGCCCCCTCACATTCACAGAATGGCTATTGGTGCACCAGCCGTCAAGTACAGTGACACCGAAAAAGTGGAGAAAGACAAGGGATGCGCTATGTAAATATTTCTCAGAGTTCTGGCTCCAGATTCTAAATTGCCTCAGAACGCCTCTGTTCCAGCTGATCTCCGGAACCTGTTCATGAGTTGCTATCAGCTGCACTCAGAGCCCAGCTGTCAGTGATGGGAGCAATTTGCTCGCTCTCCTGATGGATGAATTGCCAAAAGGAAAGAAAGCTGAATGATCGGCTTCTAGGGCGTGAGGGGACAGAAGAAGCCAGGGCTTAGGCATGCTTGCTCCGTACCGTCGGCCCTGGGACGGGGGACGTGAGTATCTCTGGCTCTGTTGTCTGGCCCCGGATTGTTCAGACTGGCTTCTGACACTCGGCAGGACTGCCGAGGCTACCACCTCTCATGACAAATCCCGAGTCTGCGGAATACGAAATGAAGGTGCTTCATTTACATATATTGAATTCCCTTTTTGTACTGGATGTTCATTAGGTTAGTTTATAAAGTTAGCTTCCTGCTAGGACTGTGGGTGACTAAGTTGGGGGTCCAATACATGGACTGTAGACATGGTAGCTGCCTTTACTTTTGGGGAGAAGTTGCTTAATATAGTAAGAAGCGGGAGGGCAGCCCATCATCCATGCATTCCACACTGCTGTGACACCATTTTTATGCAGAGGTTATCAGTTCCCCAAAAGTCTTCCCTTCTATGGCCAAAGAGCCTGGTTCCCAGGGGGAGAGTTTAATTAGCTGCTTCATGGAGATGGAAATTATTGAGGAATAATCTTTTCAGAGACAGAGGAAGAGAGGAAGGAGGAAGAGAGGGAAGGAAAGAGAGAGAGAGAGAAAAGAACAGGGAGAGGGGAGAGAGAACACCTTACCAAGAGCCAAGTCACCTCTGGGCTGGCTAATGATGTGCAGAGTATCCCAGAGCAGTTGTGTCTGTGGGTCATGGTTCTGAGAGAGGCCCAAGGGAGAAGAAGCCATGAACATCAGATGATGCTGTAGTTACCTAGAAGTGTTTCCTAGTTGGCAAAGTACAATGCAAATATGGATATTGTTGTAGAACTCCAGTCCCTGGCCCTTGGGAGATGAGTAGAATTTTAACAGATGGAGAAGGTGCTAGGAATCATTAGTTCATGAGAGGATGAAAGAGTAAAAGCAAATGTTGAATTCTGGAGGAAAAGCAAGTGTTCCCATGACAATGGAACACATTATTGCTTAGAGAATTGCAATGACGGAAGTTCAAAGACTGAGTCAGCCAATCAGAGGAAGACCCTACATCGTGCAACTTAAGGGAGTGAGATTTCTTTATAGGTCATGGAAATCTGTTCCATGTCTTTCTCCTAGCCTTTGCAAACAATCTGCACTCCTTGCCACCAACCCCTTTTCTGCTCCCAACTTCACATGTCATTGTCCTTGTGTATCTCTGTCTTCTCATGAGGACACCCCTCCCACTGAATTAGGTCCACACTCCACTCCAGCATAACATTAGTTACCTGGAGTACTTAGATTTGCAACACTCCTATACCCAAATTTTGTAAGGTCATTCTCTGAGGTACAAAAGATTAGATCCTCAGCATATCTTTCTGTGGGACATGTTTCAATCCATGATGCTCCCATTCTGTTAATGGAATCGTAGTTTGGGGCTGCACCTGTGACCAACTAGAATGGAGGTTCCTTTCTCCAGCTATGGAAACATGCATGGAAACTGGACAATGAGATGACAGTGGAAACAATGTGGGGCAATTTCTTTCTCCAAAGGGCAGTGTCTGGCCACACATCACTGCCATTTCTACCTCATGTCAAGTTTTACTTCCTCAGCCAAGGTTTTGCTAAAGGAACAGATATAACACACGATGTATAAATGTGTAAGAAACTCTGGCTTATGATGGTCAGAAGACCATTATTCACAGAATTGAATAAGGAAGCATGCAGAGGTCGTCTGCACATGAATTATTCAGTCTAAGACCTGGAGCTCACTGCAGTGTTCCATGCAAGTCTGTATCTGGAGGCTGACGGATCTGCGATGGCAGGTTAATGAGTCTACACTATAAGGCTGCAGGGACCAAGGCAGAGGTTGAAGATTGTGCACTAGAAGTCAAGAGATGATGGCCAAGCTGACTGTGAAGACTGGCACTCCTCTGAGGAAATAAATACTCCGCCCTTCCCTTTTATATCCTTGAAGTGGTGAGTCACTCGGTGGGCACTCCACGCCCTAGGTAGGGCTCTCTATGCCCTAAAGTAGGGAATTGCTGAACCACTTCAGTTAAGCTTAACTTAGGATGTGAACATGTTTTGCCTCCTCTGGCACTGATGTTGAAATTGGCTCATCATCATGGTGGCTTTGGGAATCTATGTGATAAGAGGTAATTAGGTCCTTAAGTGCGATTAGTGTCTTTCTCATAAAAAATGGGTTGGTTCCTATAAGAGTCGGTTATTACACAGCAAGACTGCCCACGTGTTCTGTCTCTTTCACACATGTCCACTCCACCTTGTGCATAATGGGGTTCTTGTCAGATAGGGCCATCTGATTTGGACTTTTAGCTTCCAGAACTGTGATCTAAATAAGTTTCTTCCTTTACAAATCACTCAGCCTGTGATAGCAACAGAGGACTAAGACAGCCATTTTTAAAAGTTTAAAATGAAGGGTCTCCTTGAACAAAAGTAAACAGGGCTGCTTTATAGCTTCATTGGTCAGGTCATGTCCTATTACCTTACTTCTAGCTTGACTTAATTGTGATACATGTTTGGTCACCAAATGATTAACAACCTTGAAATGTGCTTTATTTTAAAATTAATTGTTTTTCTTAACTGATACATAAAGCACAAGAATTGTCCATGTTAAGGAGGTACCATATGATGTTTCCATACGTGCATATACTGTCGAATTAGGTTAAAGATGTCACTCTCATCAAACATGGGCCATTTTCTATGATCAAAACATCAAAATCCATTGAAACATCCTTTAAGTGTTCGTTTACTTAGAGTCTTGCTATGTAGTTCAGGCTGGTATTAAACTCACTATGTAGGCCAGATTGGCCTCAAACTCATGGTAAGCCTCACACTTCAGCCTCCAAAGTGCCAGGATCAGAGTAGGTGAACATGAGCAGGCCTGATCTCCACACACTGGGAAAGGAGACTGAGGCTGGTGAAGAAGCTGAATCATTGGCTATGGTGTCTTGCCTCTTCCACGTTATCCGGAGTAATTTATTTCCAGTCCCCAGATCCTATATCTATTCTACTCAGTAAAACAGTAACTCTGCAAAGACTTTGACACCCACAGGGGCTGCGAAGAAATTTAGCAATAATTTACTGTTAGTTTAGAATGCTTTAAGAAGACTCTCTTAGCTGCCACTATCCACCAAGTAGCTTAGGAAAGCATTTCTTCTGAAACACAGTGGATCAACCCCTAAGCAGAATGCTGGTGCCATATTACCTTCATTCTGCTGTACCTCCAGTGATACTTCAGCATGAGAGCCAGGGGCATGCCAGGCCATCTGGCTCTGGACTGGTGCTTCCAACATGGCAGGTGGGTTCTGTTTATGGAAATGAGAGGGACTACGGAGAGGGCAGTTTTTGAGGAGGAAATAATAAGTGCAGTGTGTGTATGCAGAATTCAAATCACAAGTGAACCACCTACGTAGGGGGTTTAGAACAAGAAGACCACATCCTAAGCCACCAAGAAGGAGCAGCCGGTGATGGGGACTGAACACCTAATCTCACTGGGTGCTGAGTGCAATACCCACGAAGGGAGACAGTGCTTTCTGGGATGGATAAGGAGCTCTACGGTGGTGGGCAGGGGGTGTTATGATCGGTGTGAAATCCATTTGGTGATTCACAGCTAATCTAGACACTCCTTTTTCTTTTCTTTTCTTTTTTTTTTTTTTGAGCCGG
>PVKA01049151.1:0-13405 GCA_004027165.1 Ctenomys sociabilis | reverse complement strand
TTTTTTTTTTTTTTTTTTTTTTTTTTTTTTTTTTTTTTTTTTTTTTTTTTTTTTTTTTTTTTTTTTTTTTTTTTTTTTTTTTTTTTTTTTTTTTTTTTTTTTTTTTTTTTTTTTTTTTTGTCTTTTTAAGACAGGGTCTCACTATGCAGTTCAGGCTGGCCTTAAGCTCACTTTGTAGCTCAGGCTGGTCTCGAACTCACAACAATCCTGCTGCCTCAGCCTCCCGAGTGCTGGGATTACAGGCCTGTGCCACCACGCCCAGCTCTCTTTTGTATTCTTTAAAACTAAAATAAAAATGTTGGTAAACAACAAAAAAACAAGAATGATGGGATAGATATCTCTCATGAGGAAATGACACAGAAGATTAGGGCATGGAAAACTGGCTTGGAGCTGGGGCCAGTCTGTTAATCACAAACTCCCTACGCTTGCAGATGGAGCCAGAGAGTGTTCTCTCCAGTTCCTTTCTCAGAAATCCAGTAAGCTATCACTAGGATAACCCAGACCTGTCAGCTGAGGAGGTGCAGAGACAAAGGGAGCTGCCTTGAGCTTGTGCCTCTGTGCTCCCTCTTTCACAGCAGTCTGCCCTCACAGTACAGCTTGTCCTTCTTCACTACATTCACTTGGTCCCATGTCATCTGTACAATGTGTTTATTTTCCTGTTTTTAATAAATGTAAAACTGTGCTACCTTTTGCACTTTTGTCTAATTCTTTATTCGAGTTAAGAAAAACATGGAAAACCACAATTGGAAAGACACTTCCCCAGACCTTTGTAACAGTAGCGTCATAAAGCACTGAAAGTTTATACTAAAAAAAAAAAAATTGTGACAAAATATCAGAATGGGGTGGGAGAGTAAAATCAGCTGAGAATTTTCTAGAAATGAAATTGAAGAATGGGTGGTTGGAGCATTCCTGTAGTAAGGGTTAGATTTTATCAGACTGCATTGTTCACAGATGTAATATTTCATAGATACCATTTAATGTAATGGTTCTCAATCTGAATAATTGAGTCATATGTGCCAATTAAGATTCCAAATAAAAAAAAATCACTGTTATAGGCTATCCCAAAACTTTTCCCTTAAATCAGTGACTTTATTCAGTTAACATTGTATTTAAATTTCTCTCTTATTTTCGTATTTAGTGTTATTTTTGATAAAGGGACAACTGTGAAGGGACGTCACATGAAACAATGCCCAGAAAATACATTCAAGAGCATTCTATTAAAAAATGACTAGTTCAAGGAACATTTTTGACCTAATATAATATTATAACCTCAACTATTTACTTTTGAAACAGCTTTTAGTCTCTGAGACTCTGTTGATTTGAGTGTTTACTTCCAGATCTTTCTAAAGTCTGAGAATTTTTCTTGAAATATTAAAACATGCTTCCTAGAATGCCATTGCATATGATTCTCTTCATATTTTGGAGTATTATGCAGGGTATTTGTTTTGCTACTGGAAGATAGCAAAAGTAAAATTAAATACATGAAAATAATGTTTCAGGTGTGCTGTAAAACTGCATAACTGAATTCCTGTTGGTTTAAATTTTACCTAGAAAGATAAACTATTGTAAAGTTTTGCCTCCTCAGTGTTAGGCTTGCCTTCACATTTTGATTTTCTGTGTTTCCAGGGTTTTGAAGGTGTTTCTCTCCCGAACAGCGCAACGAATCCCATACATGACCGGTGGCCGGGTCATGAGGATGCTAGCAGTCATCCTCCTGGTAGTGTTCTGGTTCCTCGTTGGCTGGACTTCGTCTGTGTGCCAGAATTTGGAGAGGGAGATCTCGCTTATTGGCCAGGGGCAGACATCAGATCACCTCATCTTCAGTGTGTGCCTCCTTGACCGCTGGGACTACATGGCAGCAGTTGGTACGTCCTGCATTGCTTGTTTTACGTGACTGTCTTGTCCTTTTTCGGTATTAAAACTGGGATTTTAAAAAGGATTAGCCCATCTGAGCATGGTGGCACATGCCTATAATCCCAGCATTTGGGAGGCTGAGGTAGAAGGATCACTATGAGTCTGAGGCCAACCTGGGTTATAAAGTGAGTTCAAGGCCGGCCTAACCTGCATAGTAAAATCAAACAGGCAAACAGATAGACAGAAAAAGAAAAAGAAAGAAGACAACAGGAAAGGGTTAGCAAACCCTTTCGCAAAGCCTAAAGACATTTAACCTAATATGATTCTGGGAAAACCATTATAAAAATGACCATAATGGCATCTGAGTGGTTCCATTCTATTTCAAAGATACATAGCTTTGTTAAAAATTGTAAAATGAAATGAAGTGATGCAGAGAACAAAGGCTTCTGCACACAAAGAAATTTCTTGCTTCTATGTTATCAATTTGTCTCCATTTGATTAACAGTAGCAATTACCTTGATTTATATCTTTAGTAGAAAGCAAAAACACTGTCAATGTTTTTCTGTATTTTTGGTCCTATTATCTCAGATTCTGTGCGTAGTGTGTTCTTTGTGAAGAAATTTCCTCTAACCAGTCTCCAATTAATCTTTCTTTCCAATACTTACCTCTAAAGAAACTTTATCAGTAACTGTCTGGAGGCCCAGTAAAGAACTATCCCTGCTACTTGGAGGTAGCAGAACTTGAGAACTTGGAAGAATACCATGATTGGGGGTAAAAGCACACAGACTATTTTTCTAATACCCATTCTCTGAAAACTAAAGGGAACCCATAGGAATTTTTTCTGTTACTAACAATAGTTTTTCTTTCATGTGCTTTTTTTTTTTTTTTTGGCAGGGTCTCACTTTATAGCCCAGGATGACTTTGAATTCATGGCAATCCTCTTACCCCAACCTCCCTAGTTCTAGGATTACAGACATGTCACCATGCTGCGATTCTATAGGATATTTTAAGCTACGTCTGTAAAGATACAAAAGCAAAGAATGAAAGAAGCCCTTTATTATTTCCTTGTTCTTCCTCAGAAAACCATGGGACAAACTTTAATTTTTTCAGGGGTAGAACTAGGAATTGAACTCAGTACTTATTCTACTGAGCCATTTCCCTGGCCCCCAAACTCTTAATTTTGTGGAACTGATGTAAAAGCTAAAATCATGGATTTATCCCTATTTTATGCCCCTTCCTTATCTGGCAATTGTTACCTGAATATTCATATCAAGCTAATAAAATGTGTATTTATTCATTAACAATGACAAATAGAGCATTTGTTTTGCTACTGGAAGATAACAAAAATAAAATTAAATACGTGAAAATAATATTTCAGGTCTGCTGTTAAAAACTGCATGTAGTTTTTTCTGGGTAAGATACCTTAGGACTCTTATGGGCATCATATCTATACCAGTGAGGTAAGATGGGTATGTAAAGCGAATGGCTTTAATGAGCACATATAAAATTTAACTTTGAATGTAATTGATAGTGACTTTGATTTGAACTGAAGATTAAAGTGCTTTCATAAGTGCAAAATCTATAGACAGTAGAAAACCCTAATTCTTTATTTTTTGTATCTGTCAGTGCAAGTTAATCAAGCTAGGAAAAATCATTTTCTTTTATTGCTATCAAGGAAAGCCCATTAGATTTATTTTCTGTTACACAAAAATATTCAAAATATTTCATAACACAGACAAGTAGATAATGTGACCTGTTCAGCTAGCACTGTTTTGCAGTTTTTTACACATTGTCTTTGAGATATATTTGATATCTTTTTAAAGTTTATTTGGCTCTCTGAAGTGTTTATATTTCTATATAATTGGCAATAATCTAGAATTCATAAAGTATACTAAAAACTAAGAATGATGTACAATGAACAGTACTAATACCTATATGAAATGTATAAACATCTAATGCTCTCAGAGGAGGCTACTATTGATTAATATAGATATGTGGTAATTGTTACAAGTTGTTAAAAAGCATAATTGGATGGCAAAAACTAAAGGAAGAGAAGAGCTTGAGCCACAGCTCATCAATATTCATAAGGAAGTTCTTTGAGTCCTGGGTACTATTTAGGTTGTTATAAAGAGGTGTAGAGAACATTCCATTTGATGGGAATAGCAGCAGATGGAGGTAGGTGGGAATTATATGAAACATGAAGGAAATATCTAAGTAGGGTAGAGTTGGAATGCATATGTGGGAATCCACTGCAAATGTCTCAGGGTGATTAAGTTTATTGAAAACATTTAAAAGGAATTCAGAAGACTGGCAGATTAATATGAGGAGTCAATGAATTCAATTTTGATTGCTTTAGAATGTTATTTATAAAGGAAAATATAGCACATGAGGGATTTGTGAGATGGAATTATCAGACTGGAGAAAAAATTTAAGTAGTGGTTCTGCAAGCGTGGTCCCAGCCATAGCACCTACGGGACTTACTAGAAATACAAAGATTTGAGGCACATTTCAGGCTTTCTCAGTCCAGTTCTCAGGCCTCTGTGCCAGCAGTCATTGCTTAGTAAGCTCTTCCAGTGAGTCTGGCGCTGTAACGTTCAGAGCTGCTGGCTGTGAAGATGTGATCAGACTAACTTACTGGAACACTGATCTCAGGTGTGCGATGGCCGCAGCCCAGCGGGCCGACTGTTCCCTGGATCGTCCTTTACGGTGACTGCTGCAGTTTTTCCTCACATATTTCCACACTATGCATGTTTTTTTCTTAATAGATAACATCTACTTGAAGAATAGGTAGGAATTATCAGATAACCGTTTAACTTACTTTCTAGCTATAAATCTTCCCATGTCCTCACTTACTCATATTTTTCCCCTCTGCTATCCTGACAGACATCTCAGTCAGCATCATACTCAACCCATGCCCTGACTCCTCAGGTCTAGTGACTTCCCTCGCTTTATACAACCTTGCTGTCAAATGCACCTCCCTTCTTGCCAAAATCACTTACTGGAGAATTTGTTGCTTTTCACAGCTTTCTTAGATCATTTGCTTAATTTTGCCTAGAAAAGCTCTTTAATAGCATAGAGTGCCTTTGTTGTGTAGCAGCCTACCACGTAACAGTGATTGGACACTGACCAAATGCAGCTCTCCCATAAGATTATACCGGACCTGACAATTTTTCATCACTCTTATTTTACACTGAAGTGGAAAGCTAGCTACAAACATAGGTCATTAATTAAAGGAGGGCTCATTTTATTTTTGTTTATTGCATAGTGCTGATCCAAAATGGATCGGGTAACATGGCTTTCTTACTGCAAATATTTCAGAAAGAAAACACAGGTAAAGGAAATAGGTTGGAAAAATCTTCAACTCTTCCCTGAGCCTCAATTTTTTTCATGGAAGAAATGGTTTAAATTTTATTTTATTATCTCTAAAAAATATTTTATTGATTTGATACAGGGATACAGTCACTATACAGCTCAGACTCATAATAATCCTCCTGTTTCAGCCTCCCCAGCACTGGGATTACAGGTGTGTGCCATCACGACGTCTGGTCGCAGGGCAGGCATTTGTGGTATGAAGACTGAACCCAGACCCTCGAGCTTGCCAGGCCAATGCATAGACCACCGAGCTATCTCTCCAGCCCTAAATTATAAAGGAGTAGAAAAATGACTTTGAGAATGCTGTTGTCTTTTTTGTCCATTTATAATTTTTGAAACTGTAAAAGTCTGAGATAAACTTTAGTGTAAAACAAAGAAGACACAAACATTGTAGCTGATACGGCAGGTGGATCTCGGACCACGTGCACAATGGTTGATAGTGCAAGGACTCATATTTTTTAAGAAATGATTTTATTTATTTGGGAGAAAGAGAATTTTAAAATGTGGCAGTTCCAAAATAGTTCTGGATCAGATTAGAATTCCATGCTTCATTAATAATTATCTATTTCCATTATAAAAATGATAGCACAGGGCTTACAATACTACTTATCATTATATGACCTAGCCCTTCGAGTGTTTTTGAATATATTTAAATATATTTTTCAGGGCTGGCCAAACAGCTCAGTGTATTAAAGCACCTGCAAGCAGGCGCAGGGACCAAGGGGATGTATCCCCATGTCTGCTGTGCCAGCCCTGCCCTTGGGGCACGCTGAGATGGCAATTGAGATTGGGCGTGGTGGAGCACACCTGTAATCCCAGCTCTCGGGAGGCCATGAACAGGCGGATCACTACAAGTCTGATGTAATAGTGAGACCCTGAACACCCTGTAGGCCCTTCACTAAAAAATTCTCTCTCTCTCTCTCTCTCTCTCTCTCTCTCTCTCTCTCTCTCTCTCTCTCTCTCTAACTCACTAAAGGCAAATAAGATTTCCACTTGCTGACCCCTTTTTCCTCTCCCCAACTGAAAGCGCCACAGTTTCTACGCTTGTAGCTTGTAGGAGCCCTTGCTGTACTGCTCATACCACATCCCTGGCCTTAGCAAAGTATCTGTAGTTCTAAGATTTTGTGAAAGGCTTGATGGAAAAACGAAGAATGAGCTCAGTTCCCTTCTTCTTTTGATACTTCTATATGGTAAGAATTTCACTAGGGTGAAGAACCTAGTTAAAGTTAAAAGTTTAGAGTTACACAGTTGTCTTCAACTTCATTTTAGTGATAAACTTGTATGTTCAGCTTTGGGAAGGGTTTTTTGTAGCATTTTATATAAATTGGCCACCCCTGATCAACCCATTTGCCTTTTCTTTCCCTAGTAGATTGTTATATATATGTTTTGTTTTGTTTTTGTAGAGTCTCACGATGTAGTTCAGACTTGTAGTGATTCTCCTGTGTTGGCCTCCCCAGCACTGGAATAAAACGCCTGTGCCATTACACCTGGTTTTGGCCTGGCCGGCAGGGCACATGACACCAAGAATCTGGTCCTTACATTTGCCAGGCAGGCGCTTAGACCACTGAGCTATCTCCCCAGCCCAAATTGCTACAAATTTGATATGACAAATGAAAGTCATAATTTAAATAGTATAATTACAAATATTGAAGTAAAGTAAATTTTATTTGATTTTGATAAAAATATTGGTTTATTTCGCTATCTTGTAGGAACTGTCAGGCATAAAAAGGTTTGAAACATTCTCCTAAATTAATACAAAAATAACCAAATATCTTAAGTTATGCCCACTTAGATAAATGTTGAGGTAGATTGCTAGACATTTTCAAACCATAGCCACTCTCATTGATATGTTGAGTTGTCCATGTTGAGAAATTTTCTCAATAGCAGTAAAATTTTCCATATTAAGAGGCTAAAACTTTATTCTCTCATGAGTTTCCTCCTTAAATGATACTAATTGATACATAGGTAGCACTGACCTCTTAAACCTAAATTAACCTTTCAAATGTTATCCCTAGAAACAGATCCTAAGGCTTAGAGTTGCATATCCCAGAAGAAGTCCTCCAATGGAAGCCTTCTAAATTTGGAATGAATGAGTAGTAGAGATGGTAAGATAGTGGACATTTGGTATACGCAGTTATCCTTTGGGATATGTAGTTGGATATCATTCCATTTCTGATTACATATTTAGAATATATATTCAAAGCTTGAAAAACAATTCTGGTGACCAAGAAAATTAGAATAAGTGGGCAGATTCTTACTTATAATAATACTGAAAAAAAAAGAAACATGATTGAAACTGAAAGCTATTTTTAGTGCCTTCTCTAAGCTAAAGCAAGAATGTAGACAAAGAGCTCTATGTAGGCTTCTGTTTATCTTCTAATATCTTCAATTATTCTTTCTATATTATTGAAATAACTCATCTCTTCTCAATAGTACTTAATGATTTAATAATTATTTCCTGGCAAGGGCCTTGTTATAAATTAAATCCATCAATGTCTAAACTATCTCATGGTCCTAGAAATACCTTAGACATCTTCTGTTACATATTTTAGAACTCATAGTTGAAAGAAAGGCATAGAGAAAAATATAAGCAACAATTACACAAAAATTATAGGCAGAGATTCACATTCTTGGAAATTTTATCCATGCTTTCAATATATTCCAACATTGATTACCTCACTTGTTCAAAAATATTGGTTAGTTCTCATAGATTTCACATGGAATATTTGCACTATGAAAATATAATCTTTACTTAATTTTATCCATTGATAGCATCTTCTTTGTTCTCCTCTGTCATAGTTTGATATTTTTAAATATACAAAGTGTTTAAGAATTTACTTAATCATATGCCAAGGTTTAGAGTAACTCAGAAAAATATATTAATTCTCCTACTGCATTATGTAGGCAAATACCGAAGTAATGACTGTTTCTGAGGATTCCAACACTTAATTATCCTAGAAGGTGATTTTATGACAGATGAAGTGCACAATAAGTGCTTAATGAGCTTGGAGAAAACTCCCTCTTCATCTGATTCAGATAAATGTTCTAGAGTTAGGTTCATTGCATATATTTCTTAATCCTGATTTATTCTGCATTACTGATCACCATTTTTATAATGTACATTTAGTTTCCAATCAAAGGATGAAAGCCTGGCCTCACTGACAGTGTGTCTAGGCTTGAGTTATGTTGCTATTTTCAAGGGTTTACTTCTCAATAGAAGTAAGTTGGGATCATTTTAATATTCATATTCCATCTCTTCTGAATAACATTGTTCTTCTTTGCAATATAGTCAATTATATAATTCTAAACAGCAAAGAGGAAGAATAATTTCCTAATAACTTCCAATATAACTTAACTTTGGAAGTTAATTTTTTTTCCATATTGGACAGAAATTGTCTTGTGTCAGAGTTGGAGGAACATGGACTAAGATGTATTAAGATATCTGTGGTAATCACAGTTCTTCTAAGGAGTTTCAGCTGAAGCTGTCTGTTAGTATAACATATTGCCTGAGATAGTTAACTTAATAAGAGAAAAAATTTATCTTGCTTTATAGTTTTTGAGGTTTCAATCCATAGTTATCACATTGCTTTTGACATGTGGTAGAATAAACTACTCACCTTATAGAAGCTGATATGCAAAAGATAGGAAAAGAGACCAGGACCTCGTGATCGCCTTCTAGTGCACTCCTCTAATGACTGAAATTTCTACTAGGATCTACCTCTTAAGTTTCCAGCACCTCACAAAAGTACCACATGGAGGCCCCGCCATTACAACATAGGTCTTTGGGCAGAATGTCTAAGCTATCTGAGCTATTACAGAATTCTCTCTGTGGAACCTTAGCATATTGAGGGGGAAAAATAAGAAAAGAAAGAAATGCTTTCCTTTATTGCTTAAACAGAGATAACTCATAAATTTACTCAGTTGGCAGGGAGTCTTAGGTGGTCCTTTCCCTTGTATATTGAAAAGAACATCATTGTTCAAATAACAAGCTGTTCAAGCCAAATGGACTGCAAGTTCTAGAGTGCACTGATAGCCCCACCAATTCTGGAAGCTGCAGTAGTCTTGAAGAGAGGAGTAAATCTTAAAGTAAAAGATTTATTGGTTTTCCTCATTGCATGGCAGCAAGATTAATTCCCAGTAGTATTCAAAGCCTAAGGAAAGTTTGAATAAAAAGAGACCACTGGTTAGTAGAACAGTAGATTTGTAAAAGCCTCACGGGCCTCTCTCTCAGCAGCCAAGCAAGAGAAAACTAAGTTTAATCCAGCACAGTTGCCTCAGCAGTTCTATAAACTACAAAATTATGGTAACTTTGAAGGAAGGTAAATTTGTTTTAACTTTCAAAGGCAAAACAGTACTAAAGATATAAAATTAAGGTCTTAAATACAATGATTTATTTTTCTGTCTGCCCTTAAGATCATTCAAATAATTGTACCTCCAAGTAGGAAAACATTTTTCTATAGAAGTGCAGTATAAGTTAACCTACCATCCATCACTGTAGTCATTGTAAGTGCTATAAGCACTCTTGAGTTTATAGTGGTCTAGTTCAGGCAGGGACAAATACATTGTTCAAGCTATCAAGTTTTTAAAAGGATCAAAACTTTATTATTTTTATAAATAGCAAATAATTCCAGCTCCAGCCCCTCCCCCAAATAATTGTACTCATGTAGATGACAGAGAAAGGGAAATAGAGGAACACCATGGACGACAGAGCTTGCTACTACAGCCTTGGCCCCCTGCCCTGAGAGTTTCTGCTCTCTCTGTGAGCTCTTCCCCATCATAATTTTTAATCTGTGCTGTCCACAACCTCCTTAGAGTTTGCCAAGGTTCTATGGAAGTGCAAGCTTGCCTTTCTCTGTCAGCGTTAGGACAGCATGTGGAAAATCCTGGTCCAAGGGCTACAGATGTATGAAAGGGAGTGATAGAAGTAAGCTAAGCTGGAAATGCAGCTCTTGCCTCAGAAACATCCCCAGCAGTTAGCAGATAAGGGAATGAAACTCAAAATTTTTGGTATAAACTGTATTATCTCTCAGCATTACCATCAATGTGTTGGACCCATGCTTGGAATTTCAACATTCAGATTTTCCCCCAGCTCTTTAAAAGGAGTCACAAATTCTACAATAATATCTTTATGAACTGAACATATAAAATGTATTTCTCCCAATGCCACACCGAGCCAACAAATGTTAACTAGGAAATTAGATTGACTGAAGGGACAAGAATTACTTTAGAGTAGAATTCTGATTACCAGAGGCTGATGTATTCTAAGGAACATATTCATTGTTTAAAATACAAACAAAATCATGGCTTGAAAAAAATATTTCAAGGGTTTCCTCTATTTTTGTATAGTAACAGCAAAAAAAGAAAAGAAATAAAAAAAAATCCTCAAGCAAGAATGTAATTTAGGGATCACTGCCTAAGAACTAAGAAATGTGGGTTCTAAGCCTGCGCTGCTGTTCACAGAAAAATGCAACTGGAGGAGATGGAATTGTAGGCCTGTGCCGCATCTGCCTGTTCCTTGCGTCCTCCTGCTTCCCAATAGCTAAGAGGGAAATAGACAGTCATTCCCCATTATCCTAGCTATGAAATCTATCCTTATATGCACCTTTTTAGGCACACTTCTGTATCCTAGCAGAAAAGACAGATTTTAAGGCAAGAAAAACACTAGCAGTTCAACATACAACCTTTCTTTCCTGCCATATACACACTCAAAATTGTACCGCCTCCCTGCAGGGTCTAATGAAGCCATTTATAACTTTAAAAGTCTATCAGAGGTATCATTTTCAGTTTTTCATCTATGAAACCTCATTATTGTCTTTATTTTAACTAGAAAAAAGGACAGACGAACAACCAGAATTCAAGCTTCTATTCAACTTGAACCCTGAAAGCTACAATTTGAAGCATTCTCAGGAAGTTTTGACATTGTTTGACTTAATAATAACCTCTGCGATATCCATTCTATTACTAGAATAAAAACCAAAGCATATTATCCTAGGTGGAAACATAAATAAATTTTACTTTCATCAAGAATTTTCTAAGTGGGTAGGATTTAGAGAAAAACAGAAGAGAGCATTTGGCAAACAAAACTTGAATGTTTTATCAGTTATGTATTCATGTTCCTAAACAGTAACTGTAATGGGGATAAGAAGGGTAAATGTTACTACCACAAGTGTCTTCAGGCCATGGGAAACCCAGGTTCAATATCCTCAGTTTGAAGTTGTTCTTTGCTCAGCTCCTCTGGGGGATCTACTGCACAGAGCCGGACCCTCTCTGGTGGCACAGAACTGACACTGTTTCTCACTTCTTTGCTGGCTCTAACCCTTTGGCAAAATAATTTGAAATTACTTTCATTATGGTGTATTAATTTTTTAAAAGCTACGGTGGTTAACTGTTAAGCTGTTAGCCCTTATAGATTAAAAGCAAAATACCTCAGTTCTCTAAAAGCTCTATGTGGATCTTTAAATATAAAAGCAATTTCCTTTTTTACTATACTCGTGCCTCCCATCAAAATCATTTAACACCAGGAATTATTTTCTAAAGCAAGCGAGAGGCACAACATGTATTTCAACTCCCACATAATAACACTGCAAAATGTGGTAACATCTGCATTTTTTCTTTGTTAATTGCAGTGATAGTCTGAAGTTAATTGTATGAAACTGATGTTTTTTTCTAGGCACAACTTTTATATATCACATTTAGCTTAATTGGTACTTTGAATAATAAATTGTTTTTAGTGAGAGCATATTGTTTGATACTGCTAATGAAATGATTTTAATGTTTAGTTTAACTGTTATAAGAAATCTTTTTCATCTTATATTTTCAAATGTAATTCTTAGCTGTAGCACAATTAATTTGCTAAATATTTTCCTTTTTTGAATATTTTGGTGTAAGAATATATGAAAGCACTGTAATAATTGGCAGAAAATACTAAGTTCATAGTGCAGCTACATGTGAATGCTTCAACTACAGACTTTTTTGTTTACTACTGTTGCTTAGCAAATATTTTTGCATGCATCATTCTTTTGAACCAAAAGAACCAGAAAGCAATCTGGGGTCATCATTGTTAGTAATAACGCCAGCATGATCTCCCGATCACTTATAGGTCTGTAAAAAATTATGAGACAAAATAAAATTTAACAATATATTTGAGCAAAGAGTGATCCATAAATCTGTAGTCAACAAAACTGAAAAGAAGTTATAGGCATCACTACAGCAGCTGGAGCACAAAGCTTTTATATACAAAACAGAAGCAAATGAATGGATTGGCCACTCATAAGTGTTTGGCTTACCTGGGCATGATCCAGGGAAAGGGCCCACGTTAAAGCATCAGACAGCTTGGTGGCTGCCTACAATTAACTGAAGAGCTGAAACTCAACTCAAAATTCCTCATTTACAAAGGAATTCCTCTAGGTTAAGTTTTTCTTTGCCTCCATAAGCTTCCATAAGAGTTTCAGATAAATGGTTACAGTCTCACTGCCTCTTGTTTATGCCATTTTGGCAGGCCCTGTGATTTTAGATGTAGTGATAACCTAGCAAAATATCTACCTCTCTAATGACTTAGCCACGAAAATAGTAACATTCAGAGTCATTCAATTCAACAAATTTTCATTATGTTTTTTCTATGTGGACTCACGTTGTTGCCATTACTTCTGCAGGCAAGAGGAGAACAATAATCATTGAAAGACTAAATTCTTGCCCTGAAGTTTAGTTATAACTAGTTTAGATGATTGATGGCGGTATTGTCTAACAAGGTCCCATAAACAGTTTTCCATATGTGTCATTACTCTCTGCATCATGTTTTATAGATAGTTAAAATCTACAAGAGACTAGTGGAAAGAAAATTCAGTGTAGCTTAAAATCATTTTGAGAGGCTTTGTGACGGAAATGGGTCTGAACTGAACACTGCAGATGTGGTTCAGATTTGGAAGCAGACTTCCAAGGTGCTCAATAATGTGAGCAAAGCCTCGGGAAGACCAGTTTTGGAATGTCAGACCCCTTAGGTCCGCTCAAAAGTTGATGTTGGAAAGAACTGGGAGATGTTGTCAGCTATGTAGAATGAAATCACCTTCGAAAAGGTTAGGAATGCCAGGATAAAGGGTGTGTCAAATAGGGGCTGGGGAGATGGCTCAGTGGAGTAAGCGCTTCCCTGGCAAGCGCAAGGGCCTGAGTTCAATCCCCAGTT
>PVKA01049150.1:0-13407 GCA_004027165.1 Ctenomys sociabilis | reverse complement strand
GCAGGAGCCCGAACAGCCCGCGGGCGCGCGCCAGGTGCCAGGGCGGACGCCGGGTCCCGCGCCGGCCGCAGGGCGTGGAGGCTGGCAGCCGGGCGGGAGGGCGCCCGCGCCCCGATTCCCGCCAGCCCGGGGCCGCACGCGTACTCACTCCGCTCTGCGCTGCCGGGATCTCCGCGGCCCCACGCCGATGCGGACAGAGGATGCAGGTATCAGCAGCCGGACGACAACATTCGGAAAGTCAGGTGAGGCGCGCAGACCCCGACTGAGAGTGCACAGCGCTGGCGCTGACCCGCGGCGTCCGGCGGCGCCAGCGCTTCTACCCGCCCCGCGCGACTCCAGGCTGAATCGCCGTCCCCGCTAAAACACCTCCTCTGGCGCCTTGAGACCGAATTTGACCATTCGCCAATCAGCGGCGGCCGGCGGGCCGGCCCGGACCAATCGCGCGGCGGCACGCCCCGAGGCCCCGCCCCCCACGGGCTTGGCGCTCCGAGCCGCGCGCTTCTGCGCCCCGCCCAGGGGTTGCCGCCGCACCCCTCCCCCTTCCGGGTACAGGGAAGCCTCGCGCCGGAGCGGATTCCTGCGGCGGGCGGGCGGGCGCGGGCGGCGGGAGCTGGCGCTTTTGTTGTGCGGTGGAGACCGCTCGGGTCCGGAGACCGCGGGCCCGCCGGGAAGGGAGCAGATGGGACGCGGAAAACGATCCGCGCGCCGGGGGGAGCTGCCCGGGCTTGCAGGCTCCGCTGCCCCCCACCGCGCCGCCGTCGCCCGGAGCCCGCGACGCTCTCTCAGCCTCGTTCAGTTCTTCACGATGGGGACTTGCTTTCTGGGGAACAGTACGGAGAATTTCCTCAACACTGATGATTTGTGTTAGATGTTTCACTTCCTCCTGTTTCTTGGTTAAAATATGAATGTGGGTAAACGCAGCTGGGGCTTCTTCCCCTTGATTTTTATCTTTAGTGAGTACATGCTTGCAGTGCATGACAGTCGCATTTGTCGCGGGGAGCGTGTGAATGTACCGAGCACGTGGTGGTGCTCTTGGACCCTTCCCCTAACCTCGTCCCGCTCCGCCCCCAGCTCTTCTTCCCTCTTGTAAGAGCTGCTGTTTCCATTTTTCTTCTATTCTATTTTATTTATTTATTTTTTGAAATCCGTTTCCCTTTCTCCTATTTCTTGTTCCCCTGTCCATTTGGAAAAGATTTCGTTATTTTTCTTTTATTTTGCTCCGTATTTATATTTATACTTGTCTTATAGAAGAGCCACCGTACTGTGTTTAAACTTGTGTGTCTGATCTACTTCTCTTACCGTTATGGCCCTGGGTCCATCTTCTTACCTACTAATGCCCCAAACTTATCCTTCTCAGTGGCAGTGTAATACTCCATTGTGTATAAATACCATGGGCATATACGTGTTTGTCAAAAGTCATTTTGAATTGTGCAGGCATACACATGATTATAAAGCACTAGTGAAGTATGCCTCTAACTCAGGAATGTACTCAGAAGGGGGAGAGCGGAGTCTGACAAATCAGTAAATTTTGGGAAAGTCTCCATGCTGATTTACACAGCGACTGTACTGGTTCACTTTCTCACCAGCAGTGTAAAAGGGTTCCTTTCTGCCTGCAGCTTCGCCAGCATTTTTTATTATTTGGTTTCTTGATGACGGTCATGGCTGCGTTCTCAGAACGCTGCTTTCAAGCTCCCATTTCAGGACAGCGATGATAATTAGCACACCAACATTGGCATCTATGACTCCTCACTGATGGCATTCTCACTCAGATTGCCTTTCTACCTCTTTTTCTGTTCAGGATGCCACACTACTTTTAGTCTTTGTGTTGCTCGTGAGCTGTGAAAGCTATTCCTACGTTTTTTTGTTTGTGATGATGTCTAGCCGCAGTTTACAGAAGTACCACTCAGGTATTTTGTGGGGTATCCCTCAAAATTGGAATTTTCACACCTTTTTAAAGCATGTCTTCTGACAGTGACCTGGAGACTGGACATCTTGCAGCGCGGTCACCTTGTCTTCCTCTCCTTTCCATGCTGAGCTCCACTCCTGACCTCAGACAGCAAACCATCGGCAATAGCAGCATGCTGTCAAGTCCTTCCTACCAACTGTTTAATCATTCATAGATGTAGCCTCAAGGTCACCACTAGGCCCTACACTGACATGAAACTGCAAAATACTAAGCAGAAAGAAAAGTAGCAACAGTAGTGCAAAGGTGATGCTATGTGGTGGAAGTAACACTTGTCAACTGAATCTACTCTGTTGGTAGAGGTTTAAGGGTTAAAACCTCAATTCCTGAAATTTTGCTCTTATTGGGAAGAAAATTTCAACAAATATATTTTTCCAGTAGGCTTAATTTGCTATGGCTTCTGAAACAATCATAAGCAAAGCAGCAGTTTATTCACTCACAGTTTGGGAGGCTGAAGTTAAAAAGCACACAGGTGTTGGTTGCCCTGGCCACGATTCCTCTGGGGCTCTAGGGCAGAATCTGTCCTTTGCCTAAGTTCTTCTAGGGGCTGTCAGCGGTTTTTGTCTGAATGTCTCTCTCAGTCTCTTATTTGTGGTCACATCATCTGCCCCTCTGTCTGTGAGTGTCCCTGTATATCTCTTAGAAAATTCAGGATGATCTTATTTCAAGGTCTTTAATTCTGTCTGCAAAACCCTTTCCCCAAATAAGGTAATGTCAATGGATTCCATACTTTATCAGTACCTCTTTGGAGACCTGCAGACCAATATTCAAATTATTAAAGTACATTCATTTCTTTTACCCTTCAAAGTACTTGGCATTTGTTTCCTTGAGGTTAAGTGGTGTTATGTTGCAGACTTTTTCTGGCCTTTTCCTTGTAAAAGTAATTTTCCTATGTTGACCCAAACACAGCCTGTATCTATTCAAATCAAAAGCAAAGTTATTATGTAGCTTCAGACACTTGTAATTTTATTGTAAGTTGAAATGATCTTAGATTTGGAAGAAAAATGGAAAACAAGTGATGGACACATTGAGAGACATTACAAAACATTTTTTAAATTGGTGCTTTTGAGCCCTAGAATCCCTAAGTGGCCTGCTAATCTCTCTAGTACTCATCTAAGCCATGCTGCTGCCTAGGCAGTAGGCAGGACCAGGCCTGTGCATGGCTTTCCCACCTAGCTGATCTTATAGCGGGGGAGCTGCAGGCAGTTGGTCAGACCTCTTCTGTAGTGGTGCAAAGTATCATCAATAGCTATCTCAGTTGGCAAAAATGCCCTTTTGTGACATTGCCTGGGAACTAAGACAACATCAACTGCAATACTGCTTTGGGTGAAGTAGTCAAAGGTCTATCCACATTCAGGGGGAGAAGTGTCCAAAAATTCGGGACTGTATTTAAAAACAGCCATGTGAGGTTTCTTGCCAGTGAATTATTATTCTTCCTCAATGTCTGTCCTGAAATTCACTGATTTAGGAATAATACAGTGTTTCCTGTGTGGCAACAATCCCCAGGATTGTGTTGTGATCAGCTTGTGGTTCTTGGCCTTGTCTAGCATTTTAGAATCACCTTGGGAAGATCTGTAGGAATTCTAATACTTGAATCCAACATCCAGATATTTCTTTTTTTTGGTCTGGAATTTGACTTGGGTATTACATATTTTTAAATGCTCAGCTAGTGCCTTGTCTCTTCACAGTAATATGCTTCTTCATTGATTTTGTTGGATGCTTCTGGTTCAGGGGTTCTACTGATGGATCTTCGGGTCCTGTCTCTGAGAGAGGAAGAATGGGGCAGGTGTGCTGGCCTCAGGAGGAGGCACAGAGATTTAGAAGGGCTGGGTCTTGCTGGCTCACAGGATGTCACCAGCATTGAAAGGAGTGAGGTAACAAATGAGAGATCTGGTGGGTGAAGTAGGGCAGAAGAGTGAGCAGTGAGGGCTGTAAGCAGGAGACTTAAGTGCTGAACCATCTCTGCGGACAGTGTACTCTGCTGCTTCTCAAACCTGCAAATGGTACTCACCGTTTTTGGAGTTCCAAATCCTATGACTTACAGAAACAAGCTTGATCATGCTCTGCAGGAAGAAGGTGCTGTAGTGAAGTAGGATTCATGGCAGGCCTACTGCAAGGAGGTGCTCAGCTTCTTTTACTACTGCACACAATGGAAACCAACTAGTCTTGGTATGGCATCAGTGTCCCAAAGTGAAATCACAAGAAGACCACTAGAAATGGATTTTGTACCCACAGGGAATGGGGATCTTGGCTTTTATCATAGCAGTTCTCAGGCTTCAGTGTAGCTTGTAGCTCTCCCCATAGGCCTTGTCCTTATCATTCTCTTCCTTTTTCTTCTCTTACCTCTCGCCTCTCTTTCCCTGCTTTTTGGTCTCTTCTCTTCCCCTCCTCCTCTTTTTTCCTACTACTGTATAGAGATAGGGTCTCAGCCTCCTGAGTTCCTGGGATTGCAGATGTGTACTACCATGCCCAGATAACAGTTCTTAAGCTGAGGGCTGCTACTTTAAATGGCCTTTGTCTTCAGCTATTCATTGATCTAAGAATGTGATTCATTTGCTTCTCTAACTGCTAGCAAGGTTAGGAAAGGCAGAACATTTATTTTTGGCTGGCTAGAAACAATGTGAGGGAGTGAGTCCATTCTTTTGAGTTGGGTATTTCTGAGCCTAGTGTGGGATGGAGTCCATATAATGAGACATCCTTTCATAGTGCAACATTTGTGTTTTGTTGTTTATTTTGGGTAGAAGGTCTCATTATGTAGTTCAGGCTGGCCTTGAACTTACTGCCCAGGCTCACCTTGAACTCAAGACTCAGCTCCCAAGTGCTGGGATTACAGGTTTGCACCACCATGCTACATGGTGCAGCATTGCTCTTCAGGCTTCAGCATTGTTGACTAGAGTGCCTTGGTGGGTGGGACAATGACACTGAGACTGACCACTGCCCTGGAACCAAGATTCTGGAGAAAAGGGGCAATACGTGCTTCCCCAAATCTCTAAAAGTTTAGTGAGAAATGAAAGCATTAATTTTGAGGAGTAGAGAAACATAGATTCTAAGTAAAGCTTGGTCATGAACTTCCTGGGTGATTGGAACAGCTGACAACCTTACTAAGGCTCAGTGTTCTATGTAAGTGGTGGGCTGATTTACATACTTATTGGACACTTAGTGTATCTTCTTAAAGCTACTTGCTACTGAGTCCTAACTGTACTATTACTTGGATGAGTATATAACGCTATGACTAGGACCACATTTTAAGTTTTGCATTCGTTGTAGCTGAACAAATTTATGTACATTGTATTAATAATGAAAATGTATGAAAACATCGGGCCAAAGACCATCTTTGGTTCTTCTCAGTTTAGAATTAAATGGCTCACTGTAACTTCTTGTGCATCAAACAACATTATGCTAATAGCTGTTGTCATAATACTTTGTAGGAACAGATTAAATATTTCCATTGTGCAGTGTAGAGAGACCTTGGGAAGAAGAGTGGTGAACAGAGTTTGGGCTTGGTGGCTTCAGGAATCTAAGTGCAACCTCAAATACTATAATAGTGCCTTTTCTTAACACGTAGTGATCTCAAACATGAACTTTCCTGCCTTGGAAAAGGGAGAAGTAGACCTTGAGCCTCAGGGGAGATGCAGTAATCTAGTGGCTCACATTGTTAGGGGTTACAAAGGTTAAGGTGTTGCCTACATGAAGTGTCCGTTAAAGTGCATGTTGTTCCTGAAAAGAGTAATCATCTGGCCAGTAGCATCCATGCCGCATATTAAGACATGTTTCCTCACACCATGGATAGAGAGGGAGTAGGATGGAGTTATTTTTAAAGTACAAACTTATTTTCTCTGTAATACCTTAAATATAGACTACAGATAGTCCTCAGTACACAATACAGTTACATCCTGGTAAACTCACCATCAATTGAAGATAGTGTAATTGCAAATATGTTTAATACCTTAATTTATTGAACATAGCTTAAACGTTGCTTACCTTAGATGAGATTACTACTTATGTCAGCTTACAGCTGTACAAAGCCATTTACCACAAAGACTAGTAGCTCCTGTAATTCACTGAGTACCTGAATTCAAAAAAAGCACTGGACACCATAAGTGTACTGCACGGAGAATTACTTGTTCCTCAATGCCACCGTTGATTGGGTGCTGTGGTTCTTTGCTGCCCAGCATCTGATGAGAGGACTGGACTGGCTATTACTATCCGGGAAAAGATCACAATTCCAAATTCAGAGTGTCATGTCTAGTGAATGCGTTTGCAGCATTGTGAAGTCTTAAAGTCTGCGTTGAACCCTCGTGATAAGTTGGCTGCTACCTGTAGTGAATTTTCTGTCCATGTTCGAAGCCACTTTTCATCTTCCTTTGCAGTGAATTGTCAGTCTCCAGTTGCACATGCTAACACGTTCTGGCCGCCTCAGACTTCCGTAGTCTCCCTCGACTATGGAATGCCTACCAATGAGGCATCTTCATACAGTGTGCCTCACTCCTGCTCACAAAGCTGTCATCACTTAAGTCAGGGACATCCTTTGATGCCCAGTGCCCTCCCCCAGTGGCACTGGCTGCTGCTGCTGTGGTCCAGTGATACCAGGCCTGGATCTTTGCTTTGCTGTTTCTGGGCAGTATCGCTGCTGCTACCAGTTGTGCAAGGCCTTGCCGCTGAGAGTTGGGGTATGGCACTGGCCAGCTCCTCCCTCCGGATCCCAGCTGAGTCACATCCTGCCGAGCGCCTCTGTAGGAGCTAATATTTGTTGCTTTGATGCATTCTCACCCTCAACACTTACATGTATTTAGCAATCTGCTCTAGTATCTAATTCTTTATTTTAGATATTCAGCATTTTAAAAATGAGGAATTGGCCTTTTTTTCTGATGAAGTTAAGTTGTGCCTGTCCTCTTTGTCTCAGGAAGGATTTTGTATTGTTAATACCCAGTTTTATTGGATTTCTCATTGTGTGGTAATGTTCCCTGGTGATCACTCCTGCTATTTTCTTAAGCTTACTGAAATTTGCTCTTGGAATTTGTTATTCCATTTTTCCACTCTCTTTACTTTTTTGGTGGTTATTAAATATTTTATTGATGCTTGCAATGACAATGCTAGAGTATTCTTTTAGTTTCTTTTTTAAAAAAATTTCTGTAATTTTGTGATTTTTAAAAAATAAGTCCACATTTCAAAAATGATTCCACCTTACTGTCAGTATAAATCAAACAAAATTGCTGGTTCAACAACAACATAGTTTCGTGAATAATTTTACTTTTTCTAGTGAGCCTTTAAATGAAGTAAAATATTACAAATGTACCTGATGCATAACTAAACATTTTCCAAATAGTGGAAACCAGACAATTTGGTCAATGTGGGATAACATGTTTTAATAATAGAAATAAAATTTTAAAAATAAAAACAATAGACAGTATTTTCACAATAGTAAGAAAATAATTAGGTTTTCCTTTTCTGGTGGTTATTTTGTTAAATATGCAATTAGGCGAAGATGGGAACTTTTGTATTGGCTGCGAGGCTGCTTGGAGACCAGCTCTCCTGGCTTGGATGAGGCTGTGCAAGAGCATCTTGAGGTTTTCCTGTATAGAGATGGCATCTGGTGGTTAATTTTATGTGTCGGCTTGTCTGCACTACAGTGCACAGATATTTGGTCAGGCGTTTTTCTGGATGTGTCTGTGAAGGTGCTTGCAGTGAGATATACATTTTCAATACATGCTGTGTACAGTAGGTTACGCTCACCCTGTAGGTGGGCCTTGTGGGTCAGTTGACGTAAATAGGAGAAAAGGTTGACTCCTGAGGAAAAGAGAATTCTGCCAGTCCACAGCCTCAGACTTTGTCTGCAACATCAGCTCCTCTTGGTTTTACAGCAAATTGGGTTTGGACTCCAGTTCCCCTGTTTCCTGAGCTGTAAGTCCTCCAGCTTCCCTCAGCAGTTTTTACACCTGCGAGCCCTTCACAGCCACATGAGCCTATTTCTGAAAATCAATCTGCTTCTCTATACACATCCTCTTTGAATATCTCTGGAGACCTCTGACTCATACAGTAGCCTGATTTTTTTTTTTTTTTTTTTTTTTGGTAGGGGAAACTCCTTGATGGTTCTTTGCAAGACATTAAAGCTGTCTTGTCTCAGGCCAATGGCAATCTCACTGGAATGGAAGGTAAATACAAATTAATTCCACTAAATGTCAGTGAAAAGTCTACAGGCTGAGCAACTCAGCATTCATAAAGTCTTCAGTTAGTTTCGTTTACTTTTCCACATTAATTAATTAATGTAGTGAAACAATAATGCTGTTATGCATTGACCCTTTTTACTACAGGAGAAAGCAGCATTTTATAAGCTATGAGCAGGTTTGTTTACAGCGTATAGTGAGGAGAAGATACAGTGGACAAGAGGTGTATTACTTTCCTCAGAGCAAGTCCTCAGTCTCTTGAGAGAACAACCAGGAGGCCCAGGCCCATGCTGGATTCAAGGGTGGTGGTGATTATAATCACTGACACTGTGGGAAGACACTCAAACAAAGGGGGCAGCCAGCCCCTCCTGCCACAGACTTCTCTGACCACCAGATAACTGTGTGGTCCTTTCCTAAAGGAGAAAACCCCAAATTCCCATCAGTACCCCAGTTAAGACAAATTCTAGGAACTCTGGCTGATATGGCTCCTTTGCTTTAGAGATCTCTGAGTTAGAAGATAAACTGGCTGCTCACTGCCCCACATGCCACTAACCTCATAGAAAAAAAATACACCCAAGCATGATTTCTTTTGAGGAATATCTAAACCGGTGGTGGCGAACCTATGGCATGAATGTCACATTTCACTGTTTATATCGCCAAAAGCACTGAAGATTGACTACCATCGCTCTGTACACATATTTGCTATTCAAATGGGTTACCTGCTTTCAGTAACTATGGATTTGTTTGTGTCTTGGTTGCTTTCCTCATTGATGAAACAAAATACCCAACACCTAAAGTTAAAGGAAGGAAGGTTGTAGAGGTTTCAGTCTATATTGGGCCTACTCCAAGGCAGGGTGGCATGGAAAAGGGATATCATACAAGAGAAACAGCTCATTGCAGGTAGAGGCAGGAAGGCAGCAGGTAGTGAAGTAGCAAAGCAGCAACCAGAGACAGCGGTCCTCTTTCTGTCCCTTTAATTCTACCCAGGCCACAAGCCAATGCACCATTAGGGTGCATTGCACATACAATGACTTCTTATTATCCAAACCCAGAACTATGCCAAGTTAATCAGTGGACTAATTTAGTAACCATACATATTTAACCCAGGATAAAACACTCTAGATCTAGCTACTTCTGAAAAAGCTCCGCATATAGCCTCAGGAGGTGTTAGGGGGACATCTACACACAAGCTATAACAGTGAATTCCGCTGTGATCTGAAAGTGTTTCCCTAGAGCTCATCTATCTAAAGCTTGGTTGCCAGCCATTGATGTGATTTGTAGGTGGCATCTAGTTGGAGGAAGTGATGGGGGCATCTCTTAAAGGGGATACTGAGATACACCTTCTGTGTCATCCCATCTTCCCCATGGTCTTGCTGTGAGGTACTGTCCAATTACAGGCCAAGAAACAGCAGGCCAACTGACCAACGATAGGAAGCTCCAGGACTGTGAGCCACACTTCTTATAAGTTTATTATTTTAGGTATTTTGTCACAGTGGTAGAAGACTAACAAATTCTTTATAGTCTTGAAGTTAATCCTTGTCTGTTTGAAAATTCCATCTGTAGGTGATCTTTCCTCCTTTGTTTCCTTTGCTGTGTAGAAGCTTCTCAATTTGATATAACCCATTTGCTCATGGTTTGTTTTTGCTTCCTGTGTTCTTATCCTCAAATCTTTGGCCATACCGATGTCTTGAAGTGCTGTTTCTCTATGTCTTCTTCTAGTAGCTTCATAGTTTCACGTCTTACAGTCAGGTCTTTGACCCATTTTGAATTTATTTTCTAATATGGTGAAAGGTATGTGTTAAATTTCACCCCTTTGGATTTGTAGTTCTAGTTTTCCCAGTATCTCTTACTGAAGAGACTGTCATTTTGGACCATGTACAACCTCAGCTGCTAAGATTCCTTGTAATGTTGCATAAGTGCTCCCATATATGCTTTCAGTCTAGACTTTGAAGCATTGAGAGATGCCACTGACATGGATTACATCTGGAGACTGTCATATGGGCTGTACCCCAGGCCCACCCAGGGCCAAAGCCAATGTGCTTATTGTACTGACACAACACATCTAAATATAAAACTCTTTCCCCATGAAAGCAACTGCATAAAAGTGGAAGCTGTGACTGCTTACCAGTGCATAGCCATCAACACAGGGACAAACCACAAAAGTACAAGGATGTGTGGCACTGCCAAAGGGACACTACTTTTCCCCAGAAAATGACCATGATATAACAGAAATCTATGAAATGTTTGAAAAGGAATTAAGAATTATTATTTTTTTGGAATTAAGAATTATTAACCTTAGGAAATTCAGTGAGGTGCAAGAAAATACTGATAATTCAATGAAATATAGAAAAAAACCCTCATGATCTGCATGAGAAGTTCAGTCAAGAACTTCTAAAGAACCAACTGAGATGTGAAGGAACCAAGCAACAGTTTTACAGTTGAAGAATTTAATCAATGAAGTAAAAATATCACTGAGACTTTAGACATTAGATTACAGCAAACAAGACAGTCAAACACATTAGATGACATCAAACACGATTCCTGAACACAGTCCTTGTGAAATAACCTCACCATAAATAAATAAGCAAATAATAAAATGACACTAAAGAAAACCTACAAAACTTAGAGGGTATCATTAACCAAATAAATATTTGAAGTAAAATATTGTAAAAATTCAACAATAGTTAATGATAAGTAAAAAAAAAATCCCTGTGGATAAAGGAATAGCAGAAAACTTCAGTTGGTAAATGGAGTACGTGAACCTATAGCTAAAATCAGACTGATTTCGCTGTAAATTGAGGAACAGGCAAAGGTAAGCCTTTCACTCCGATTGAACAGCTTTGTGGATGTCCTAGCCATGGAGCAGTAAAAGAAAAGAAATACAGGCATGGAAATGAGTAAGGAAGAAGTAAACTTTCTATGGGCAGCAATGTGATGCTATATGTATGTAAGAAGCTTGATGAAAAGGTGAAAATGCTACTTGGGCTAATTTACACTGCACAATGCAAGTTCAATATGCAACACTTTACTGCAATTTTAAGACTAGCAATGAAGACTGAAAAACATTTAAAAAATATGTCATAAATTAAAATACATTTAACAAAACAGGTAATACTGATACATAGACTATTCCTCAAGCTTTGCTAATGAAAATTAAAGATCTATGTATTTATCTGCATATATATATATATATATATATATATATATATATATATATATATATATATATATATAATATATGGATTGGAGAAATCAGTTTTATTAAAATGTTTTGATTTTCTAAATGTCTTCTAGTGATTGAACATATTTTCAATCAAAACTTCTATAAACTTCCTTTTGTAAATATTTAGAAATTTATCATTTAATTTATATCAAAATGTAGAGAACCTAGGGTAACCAATACAACTTTGAAAAATTAAGAACCATGTTAGAGAACACACTACATGCTGACCCCGCCCCGGGCATGCTGAGACAGGAATTGAGACTAGACGTGGTGGTGCGCACCTGTAATCTAGCTTTTGGGAGGCTAAACAGGTAGATCACTATGAGTCCAATCTAGTAGTGAGACCCTGAACACTCTGTAGACCCGTCCCTAAAAATACAAAAGAAAAAAAAAAAAAGTATACTAACTTCAAGATGCCATTAAGTTGCAGAATTTAGGGCAATGACTTTCCATAAGAACAGACATTCAAATAAATAGAACAGAACAGATTTATATATATTATAAAGGAGATATAAAAATACAGTGAAGACTGGAGAGATAGCTCAGCAGACTAAGCACCTGCTTTGGCAAGCCCAGGGACCGGAGTTCTGTCCCCAAGGAATCACATGCCATGCCGACCCTGCCCCCACGGCACACTGAGCTGGCCACTGAGACCCAGGCATGATGGTGCATACATGGAATCCCAGAGCTGGGGAGGCTGAAAATAGGAGTCCGATCTGTGTAGTGAGACCCTGTACCAAATACATTTAAAAAAGAAATAAAATAGGGTGGATTTTAGATTTTTAAAAAATTTGTTACAGTAAAAGACACACTGCTCTGACTCCCTCCCAGAGCGCTTCCCCTTGTTTGGAGCACACTTCCTGTTGCTCTTGCCACTTTTTGAGGTGATTCTGGAGCTGCTCTTCTGTGTCTTTTTGTAGCTGCCTTGGTTTCCTACATCAATTTAAAATATATATAGCCATTATTATCAGATAAAAATAATTATAGCGAGTGCTCATTCACATCATTCACTGGATCTGGCACCAAGTGACCTTTTGCTCTTTCCCAAAGCCAACATGGTGTGAAGGGGATGTTGTTTGAATGAGCTTCGGAACACTGAGATAGTCATGACGATGCAGTCTGATACAGAAGAGGGCCTGCAGCAAAGCCTCAAAAATAGCAAGAAAGGAGATAAAGTGTGTTTGAAGAAAAAGGGAATATTCTGAGAGGGATTAATGTCAATGTATCTTTCATTTACATAATTTTTTACATAATTTAAACGCTTGCCATATATATGGCATATATATATATATATATATATATATATATATCACAGTTACTTGATATTTGACAGAATTTAAGGTAAATCAATGAATTAAGGGCTAAAACTTTCAACAAATTATTCTGGAGTAACTGGATACACATACAAAATGAAATGAAATGAAATCTCAGCATTTAACCATGAACAAAAATTATTTTGAAATAGATCATAGACCTAAATGTAAAAAACAAAATGTAAAAGTTTTACAAGATAGAAGTGCAAACCAGAAAAAAAAGAGTAAGCTAGACTTTGTCAGAATTAAAATGTTTGCTTTTTGAAAGGAACCATTAAGGGAGTGAAAAGAATGGCACAGATTGGGAGAATTCTCAGCACACATATATTAAGAAAACGTGTGTATCCCGAACATGTAAACAATTCTCCCAATTCAAAAGCAAGCAGATAAACAGCACAATAAATAAGCAAAAGATTGAAACAGATCTTTTGCAAAAAAGGATGTACAAATGGCCTACGAATCTTGCCAAACAGAGAGGGTCTGCCATTCTCATGCATTGTTGGAAGGAAAGCAGAATTGCACACACAATTGACAATCAGGTTTGCAGCTTCTTGTAAAGTTATGCATGTAATTATCACATTACTCAGAAATTCTACACGTAAGTACTTTGATGAAAATATATGGCTGCTGGGCTGGCAAGATAGCTCAGCGGTCTAAAGCGCCTCTCAGGGACCGCAGTTCGATCCCCAGCACCACATGCCATGCCAGCCCCTCCCCCTAGACCCCCCCCCAAGAAAAGAATCC
>PVKA01049149.1:0-13424 GCA_004027165.1 Ctenomys sociabilis | reverse complement strand
ACAAAGGGGCTACACAAGCTCACTGGAAGAAAGATAGCCTCTTTAACAAATGGTGCTGGAAAACATGGCTTTCTACATGCTGAAAACTAAAACTTGACCCAGCTCTATCACCATGCACTAAGTTAAAGTCAAAATGGTTTAAAGATCTAAACGTTAAAACAGAAACACTCAATCTCCTGGAAGAGAAAGTAGGAGGAACAGTTGAAGACATAAGGGTAGGTAAAGAGTTCATGAATAAACATATATTTGCAAGGGAAGCTCTTGAAAGAATCAACAAATGGGATCAACTCTTCTTAAGGAGCTTCTGCATGTCAAAAGAAATTGTCAACAGAGTGAAAAGACAACCCACAAATTTTGAAAAAATCCTAACTAATAAGCAGTCAGACAGAGTTCTACTGTCTAGAATATATAAAGAACTAAGATATAACAGGGCCCTCAAATTTAAAGACCCAATTCAGAAATGGGAATATGAGATGAATACACACTTCTCAGAGGACGAAATTAAAGAAGCGAATAAATATATAAACTCATGCTCTTATGCTTGCCAGGCAACTACTTATTCTTGTGAGCTATCTCCTCGGCCTCTGCTTTCTGTAGATCCAATGACACCAAAATGTTAAAGTATATATTTATAAGAATTGCATCTTAAAATATAGATATTGGGATAGAGGAAGAAACAGGACAATTTTCAGAATAGATTAAAACATTTAACAAAAATTTTCAATGTCATTTGACTCAGCACACATTTCCTTCTCTTTAATTCTGCTTTATGATAACCCATCAAGGAATTTTTTTGATAATATCTTATAAAATCAGTGGAGGTAGGAAAACAGTCATGAACAGTAGTGCGGAATGTGGTCCACAATCTACTAGTCATTGGCCTTCATTCTGCCCTGCTAGCCCATAATAAAGGGTTAAATATGAATAATTTTGTTACATACTTCTTTAAACAGTACAAGTTCCTGATTTCATCTGATATCATATACTTCAACACTTACTTACATTTCAGTCCACCACTCATGCCTTTCTATTCCAACATTTTCCAAGCCAAATCCAAGCCCAATTTAGGCAACATGGAATATCTGAGCTGCCAGTTTGCATTTTTTGGCAGTATAAGTACTTGAATTTCTTAGATATTTGGGTTAAATATTTTTGTAAACTTATTACCAGATGGTAATGAGATGAATCTGACTTGAAAATAGTAATGACTGATTATAAAACACTGACAATCTAAAAACCAAACAATATCTTCACTTGCAATTTCAGTAGAAATTCAAAGAAAGGGCATGCCAATGCTTTTTGTCTTATATGCCTATGAAGGACCTGATGAGAGGATTCCAATAAATAATTGACAAGGTGAATGAAGACCCATATGATTAGATAATTTATATACATATTTTAGTAGAATAGAAGATTATAAGCTTTTGTCCTACAGAACATTTAACATTATTATTTTTCTTTTGCTTTATTCTCGAGTTTGGATGGAGGATGTTAAATTTTGGAACCACACAAAACATCTGTTACAAACCTCAGACTAAAGGAAAATGATTCTCTATGGACTGACCTTTCTGCTCAATGAATGTCATAAAGAAGCATTATCAATTACTATCATATATACTATTAATGTATTTTTTTTTTGGCAGAACTGGGGATTGAACTCAGGCTCTTGAGCTTGCAAGGAAAGTGCTTATTCTACTGAGCTATTCCCTCTGGCCCTGTAATTTCTGAAAAAATATCAAGTCCATAAAACCAAGACATGTTCAGTAATTTGTCATTTTACATAAGCATTTCAAATTTGAGCACCTTCTATATTGTAATATTCTTAGGATCACTATTTGAATATTTCAGTTGAATGCAGATGGTAGGCTACTATCAGTACAAGGATTCCATTTAAATATGTGAGGATTTTTTTTTCCTAATTCTGATATTTGACTGTTTCATCTAACTAGACTTTGAAAAAGACAGTCCAAATTTTCACTGCTACTTTTGTCAGCCTTTCAAACTGATATAGTACAGGCTGGGGAGATGGTGCAGTGGAATAAAATAAGTGCTTCCGTGGCAAGTGGAAGGGTCTGAGTTCAATCCCCGGTTCCAAAAACAAAACACACACACACACACACACACACATACACACACAAACTAATATAGTAATACAGTTTCTCTGGAGGAATATCAGCTCTTGCTGGAAACAGGGATGTGTGACTAGCACTTCTCCAACTTTTAAATAGAAATAGAATAAACATCTTGAACATACATTTTTCAAAGTTTTAAACACAACTAAACTGATCAATAAGCATTCCCATGTTAGTTAATCTCAAGATTTTAAGGCCCAGATTATTGTTTGGTTAATTTTTTTTTAAATATCAAAATTCTTTTTTAGTGAGAAAGGATTTGTAATACATATTAATATTATATTTCCAGACATTCACATATTCTGCACTGGCTGATCAGATCCATATAGTTTTATCTTCTCTGCCTTCCTACTTCCTAACTACTATTTTATATTAAGGTTTATTTTATTTTAATTTCCATATATGAAAGAGAACATACAGTATGTGTCTTTCCATATGTGGTTTAATCAATTTATCAAAGTACCTTCTAATTTTATACATTTTGCTTAAATGATGATTCTTGGTTTTCTTTCCTTCCTTCCTTCCTTCCTTCCTTCCTTCCTTCCTTCCTTCCTTCCTTCCTTCCTTCCTTCCTTCCTTCCTTCCTTCCTTCCTTCTATCCTTCTTTCTTTTTCTTTCCTTTCTTTCTTTCTTTCTTTCTTTCTTTCTTTCTTTCTTTCTTTCTTTCTTTCTTTCTTTCTTTCTTTCTTTCTTTCTTGTTGCCTGCCTTCCTTCCTTCCTTCCTTCCTTCCTTCCTTCCTTCCTTCCTTCCATCCTATAGATGCATACACTCACTAAGTTACTACGTTTTATACACTGGTCTCAATATTGTAATTCTGCTTCCTTAGTCTCCCAGATTTCTTGGATTACAGATATATGTCTGTACTCCTCACTGTAAGACAGCACATCATCATTTTGATGGCTAGACAGCATCCCCATGTAGAGACACAGTAGGTTGTCTCTATTCAACCGTGAGTGGGCAAAGTGATGTCTCTTCAGTACATTGATTCCATTTATCTTAGGTATACACTAAGAAATAGTAATGGATCAGATATACATTTTAGTTTTAGTCATTTAAGGAATGTACATGTTTTTTCTATAAAAAGTATTCTCATTTACACACCTACAAATATACTGTGAAAGGTCATTTTTCAACACTTCCTCATCAGCATGTATTATTTTTAGTTCTTTAGGGGAAAAAAGCCATTCTAACTGATATGTGTTGATACCTTATTGTCATTCATATCTGAAAAGTGTTTTCAAAGAATCTTACTATTGGCCTTCAAATGTGAGCACCATGATTAAAGAATGTAGTTCAATCAGAAGAGAATAGTGAGTATCAATTCATTTATCTGTAAGAAACTCCTGAGAAGAGAGAACATGGAATGTACTTTTTAATGACTTTGCAAAGTATGACACAGTTGATTTTAAAAATAATATGGTTATATTACAATCCTATCTGATTTTTCTTAGAGATTTTGTGTAAGCCTCATCCATTTAATAGAAATAAAAGAGATGCAAATGATATACATTAAATTTAAAATATTATTTCCATGAATTCAATAACAAAACAAAGGTTATGCAAATAAGTTGAATGCATTTTGTATTTGAGATTTTTTAAAATTTATTTTAAAAACTAACATTTTATTTAAAATATAGCAATAAGATAATCAGGCAGGTCAAAAATATAACATTGTGGTCAACAAAAATAAAGAACAATGACCACTAGAAATCTCTAAGAGTTAAAAGAGTATCATCACATTAATAAAAGTTTTAAAGTATAAGATTTACTTAGAGACTTTAGCTAAAGACTTTATTGCTTTGATGTTTCAAGTGTCCATGTTATTTTGATGAGAAAAATCCCAGAGCAATAACTAAATAAAAATATCACTTAGAGCCATATTTCAAAGCCAATAATGCAAATTGTGAATGAATATCACTGAATTATTTTTGCAACTCAAAAGAGAAATTATTAGCTGAAAGCAGTGTTATGAAAAAATAATCAAACAAGCAAATTAATTAACTGCTTGGAGCTTCATTTCAAGAAAGTTTAAAAATTGCCTGATAAATGAATTTTTTAAAAAAATTGAAACTCTGTGAAGCCTTATAATCGACTATCAGTGATGTGTCAGAGACAGCACTGAGGCTACTACTGCCAAAAACCTCATGCAAAAATGTTTGCAATGTCTGGGATTTTTGAGTGAATGAATGTAGGTGAAGATTTCCAGTCAGATAAAGCAATGGACTTCATCCATGAATGAGTCATTTATAATTATTTTATTCATATTAGTGGTTTAGATTCATAATAATGAACAAAGTACTTGATTTTGAAAAATCCATGATGATCAGAAAATACATGACTTTAAAAAAAAAAGAAAGATAGAATGACTGGAAAACAGAAACAAGTATTTACACTGACATTTATAAACCCCTCAAAGTACAAATTTGAAATAATTAATTTCAAACCTACCTTAATAGAATGTACTTCTTTCTGTTACAAACAATATTGCAGAAGGAAGGGGCCAGTGAGATAGTTCAAGATAGTTCAGCTGACTAAAGTGCCTGCTTAGGTAAGGTTAGGTAGGCTTAGGGGACTGCGGTTAGTTCCCAGCACCACATGCCACAGTAGTCCTGCACTGAAGGTGAAAAAAACATATATATATATATATATATATATATATATATATATATATATATATATATATATATATATATATGCATATACATTTATATAACAGAAATATATATATATATATATATATCAGAAATATCTACAACAGAAAGAATTTTAAAGACACAAACATCACGTTTGATTTTCCAGTAACCATGTAATAAGCTAAAATCATTATAATCACTTAAATAACTAATTTACATTCATAACAGTTAACCCTAGTAAAGAGCTTAGAAACAAGGTAAATTAAGCTCTGAAGGTATTTCCTTAATTTTATGTAATATTCAGCACTCACATCAGTTTTAGAATGGATAGAAATATGCTGTAGAGAAGATAATTTTACCTAACTCATTCAGAGTAATATTTAGATCTATTTGTCAGTCTATCTAGCAACAAAATGAATATTTTATTATATTGCCTTGACTATTCTGGTGAAATGAATGTTATATTTCCTACTTTACTGAAGAAAACTTTTGTTATTTGTGACAGAATCTTGATTATTTGGGACAAATTTATGATATTTATGAATACGTATAGACAGATTTCTACAGTTTTGGTTTTGACTGAAACGGATAACACTAGTCAAACCGACACTATTCTGGCTACCATTTGAAAAATATCACAAGTGAGTGAATAGAAAAAAACAGAAGTATCCCTAGTACCAAAAATAAAAAAAAGAAGGATAGCCAGAAATATTTGTGCTGTGCACTACCTGGGAGAAAAGAAAATAAATAAAATTGATCTTCAGTTCCTAACATGTGATTCCTAAATGAACTCTCCTAATTTATAGTAATGACAGTAACAACTGTTTTAGTTCTTCTGGATATCAGCAGAGAAATTAATTTAGAAAAGACCTTTATGGCTGTACTCTTAGGCTTTTTCAAGGAATTGAAGAGTGACTCCAATCACACTGTGCTATCTCTGTTTATGCATCTAGAAGAAGCATCCTGTGACTTGTATTTATATAGTATAGAAAAATCGACCATAAGTGTTTAATTGTGAAATGCATTTCCAAATCAACTTCACAACTGATGAAGAGCTGGAAATATGAATTTTTTTCTGGTGTGTTCATGTGTGTGATGTAAACATACTTGTGTGTGTATAGAGTATAACACATATAATACATATAATACATATATTTATTTATCTATAAAAATTTATATTTATCTATAAATAAAATTATGTATGAAATTTCAGTAACTGTGGTTATGTGTAGTCAAGAATGCAAATAGTAATAAACTTTTTGTCAGATAATCTAAAATGAAACTAAGTTTAAGACATAAATACAATCTACAGGAATAAGATAGGCTTACTTGTTTAAATAATAATCAAATGACTATAATCTTTAAGAGTCAAGATAACTTTATTTGTTTGGAATAACATGCATTTGTACAATAAAATAATGAACATTATTTCAAAACTAGTCACAAAAAAACAACCTGCCTGCTTACACAGTAAGAAATTTATTATGAAAGGATTTGCATCAACTAAACTAAAATTTATTACAGTTAAGATTCCAATGTCCAGTGGGGGTTCAATTTAGCTGTGAAAAAGCATACTTAGAATTTAGTTGGCTTTTTCTACCATGTCTCTTCTACATTACATTGTAGGTAAGAGACATTAAAATGGTCGCACTTAAAAATAATTTAAAAGTTACCCTAAGGTTCCTATTGATTTTTGCTTGCCAAGAATACCTACTGGAAGGTAGATTTATATAAGGTAGATGTCATATATTACTTAATGAAAAATCAAGAATTTTTCTCCTGCAATAATAATGTCTATGAAATTCTGACATTCAAATGTTTTTCCTTTATCATATTTCGCAGAATTTTCTATCCAAAGTGGAAGGAGAAATTTGCAAATAAATTTTACTTGATGAATAAACATAAGCACAATTCTCACATCACAGTGCAGAGCATACTAAGGCCTCAGCCTGGCAAGGGTGTAAAGAACCCAAATGCTTTTGTGGATATTTTCTGTTTTCTTTTGCACATCTGTCAACCTATGTGTGTTCTAGATACTGACACTTGCTTCTCTATTTCATTCTGCTAAACTTCACCTAATTTTTTAATGAGAAGAAAATAAACTTTTTTTGAAGAAGACATACAACATGGAAAAGCAAAATACCCTCTGGAATTATGTCAAAATTCAAAATATTTTATTCAAGAAATTCATGTAAGAGGACATACTAACTTAAGGCTACAATCTGGTAATATTGCTTTGAAAGAGAAAATTCATATTTTATGAGTAATTATAAATCTCATCCATCCACATGTTAGCTACTCCAGAATACTTGATTGATTTTGGGATTATGGACTTTTTGGCGACAGAAGATGTTTTTATGCTAAGGATGACACTGACAGACTTTTCCCTACTTAACAGATATGTAGGTTGGCGAGCAACAGTTGCTGCCTTCTTAGCACTTGTGTAATTGTAAAACGAAATAGATACTAAGCCACAGAGTGAAAAGTAATACCCCTCTTCGCCTACATTTATTTCCAACGTATATCTGCTGGCATGATAAGTTACATTGATAAGAGCAACTTTTCATTCTTCAAACTCTGTTGATTCAAAAATTTGTTAAGTTTATATGTCTCACACTTCACTTTGTAATTCCTAATTATTTCATTTTTCTTAAAGTTATTGTGATGGGCACTGTTTCCCTCATTTCCCAGTCATAAATTGTTATTGGTGTACAGAAATGCTATCGATTTTGAAGTGCTGACTTTGAACCCTACTACAGTGACCAATTTAGATATTAGCGGGAGGAGTCTTTCGGTGGAGTTTTTGTGGCCTCCTGTGTAGAGGATCATGTCAAGAGAAAATGCTAACAATCTTGATATCTTCCTTCCCTACTAATATCACTTTTCTTATTGCTCTACTCATTTTCAAGGGCTATATTAAATAGTAGTGAAGACAGTGGACATCCGTGCCTTGCTCCTGATGTTTGAAGGAAAGCTTTTAGCTACTCTCCCTTTAGTAAGGTGGCAGTTGGTTTGTCAAAAAAGGCTTTTATCAGTTTGAGATAAAGTCCATTTTATTCTTATTTTCCTCATTCATTTTTTAACGAATTTTTCAAGTGCTTTTCTGCATCTGTTACTATGATGATGATCTGAGGGGCATTGTCTCCGCTTTAATGCGGTCTACTACTTTTCCTCATTCACATTCGCTGACCCGTGATCGCATCACTGGAGCTCAGCCTGCTTGATCATGATGTGTGATGTTTTAGAGGATTTGTGCATTTTATTTGTGGGAATCTTATTGAGGATTTTTGCATCTGTGTTTATAAGAGATTGTTTGGTAGTTATCTTTCTTCTTTGAATCCTTTTTTGGTTTTGGTATCAGGATAATCTGAAAATGTTGCATGGGTTTAAAATAATTCCATTCAAAACACCGATAACATTCCTTACAGAAGTGGAGAAAGCAATCCTAAAAAGCCTAGGCATCCAGAAAAGACCTAGAATAGCAAAAGCAATTCTGAAAAGCAAAGGCAACACAAGGGGCAAGGCAGCAAAATCTTAGACTTGAGGATACACCACAAAGCTACAGTGATTAAATAGCATATTAGTGGCACAAGAACAGTCTTGTAGATCAGTGGAACAGAGCAGAAGACACAGAAACAACTTCAATCACATTCAGCTGTGTTATTTTTGACAAAGGAACCAAATCCCTTTGCTGGAAGCAAGTTAGCCTCTTTACCAAATGATGCTGAGGAAACTCCTCATACATATGACAAAGATTAAACTTAGATGCATATCGCTCACCATATACTAATCGAAAATCAAAGTTGATCTAAGATATGAATGTTATCACAGATGCACTTTAATGTGTTAGAAGAAAAATAGGTAAAATTCTTGAAGACATAAGGCAACACTTTTTCAGGAAAACCACAGCTGTACAAGAAATAATACCATAACACCACAAAAGGGATTATATAAAGCTAAAAGGATTCTTCACAGAAGAATGGTTCCAAAGCAAAGGGAACCATCAACCGAGTGAAAAGAAAACCGATGGAATGTGCGAAAGCCAACACACAGTGTTGGAACCATAAACTGATACAACCACACAGGAAAATACAAATTCCACCTGGCCTAGCTATTCTCCTACTTCTCTCCGATCTTATCAAAAGTGTTAAAAATATTAGACCCAGTAGTTGTTGCTTACCCATTTTTACAGCAGCACAATTCATAAAAGCTAAATGTTGCAATCAGCTGACATGTCCTCCAAATAGATGACGGTGGGCCTGGAGATATAGCGCAGTGGCACAGTACCCACCTGACAAGTACAAGGTCCTGAGTGGATTCCCATCATAGAAAACTGATGAATGAAAAATATCCGATTGATATACCATAGAGTACTACTCTTCTGAGAAAAAAATAAATAAGTCATTTCTAGGAAAACTATTTTACATTAAACTGTAAGTTAGGTGAAGTAACTCAGATGCACAAGATTTCTGTTGTAATAGAAAAGCATGTCAAAATAAGATAATAGCAAAAACAAGAAAGAAGAAAAGTTATTATAATCCAGTGTGGACAATGTTTCCAAAGTTATACCTTGTGTTAGTACACTTATCCTAGATAGTTTATGTGTATTTGGCCACCTAGTATATTTTACATTCTATTTATGTGATAACTAACTTAATAAGTTCTTATAAAATAAATAAATGAGTCTGATGTTGGAAAAATAAAAATGGGCAGAGAGATAGGGAAAAAAAAAGGGAACTGAAATGTGTTATGTACATGTACCAGTCACTAACAGTGAATGTAACATTAATTGCTACAAACATGTAGTAATTAAAGGACTACTGAACTAATGAAACAAAACAATAAGCCAAAACAGAATGAAATTTAAAAAAGAATTCATTAAATGATTACCTCTGTGACATAAACTTAAGCAAATCATACAAAATATTAAATATTAGTTGTTTGGAGTGTGATGGAGCACCAGCAAATGGGGAGGTAGCAGGGCGACAGCACGCTCAGGGCCGTGGGCTCTCTGCAGACAGATGCAGCCAAGACTGCCAGGAGGAGCAGTGGGCCTCCTGAGGGATCATGGGTAGCCAAGGAAAATGCCCCTATGAGTACCTAAAATTGATGGTGGGCCTGAAGTCACATGGCCAGGGCAACTGGGACAAGTGACGATAGGTTGGAGGGAGAGACCGAGAACCTGTGACCACCTGAAAGCCATCGGAGGATGTTTCATCCTATTACAAGAAAGAGTAGGTGAACAAAATTGGTTCTTTGGTTTCAGCCTAATAATAATGACAAAAAATTTCAGCTCTTGTTGGAAATAATGTCTAAGAAAAAAATGAAAAACTATATTTGCAGATTCATGCTTTGTTTATTTATTTTTTTTATTTTTTGTGTGGTACTGGGGATTGAACCTGGGGCCATGCACATGCCAGTCAGGCATTTATGCCATTGAGCTGTCTCCTAGGTCCTTCATGCTTTGTTTATTTCATTGGCCAATATTTAATTTAGTTCAGCTACACATAATGACAATCATATTGTGGTACCTTTTTAATTTTAAGGCATAATTTTTATATTTTTTACTATATAGAACCACATTTATGCCATCCTCTGTTTCCTAAATTGTGATGTTTGATGAACAACCTCAATTGCCTTCTTCCTCTCTGAGGTCACTTGTTTTCTCCTCTATTTGGCGGTGAATGAAACACGCATATATGTCCCCATGAAGACAAACCCTGTCCTCTTGGGACAGGAGCTAAAGTCAGATGACAGCAGCTGAGGACAAGGTGGATCATTCTGTCCTGTGGGTACAGCGCAGAGCCTGCTGCACAGCTGCTTGTCCAGTCACTCCTGTTCCTGCTCCAGGAAGTGTGTACTGCCTCTCCTCCAGTGCTCATCATCTGCTACTAAAAGTGGACCAACCACAGAGACTGCTGTGCCTACCCATTCCAGGAAGATCCCTGCCGGTCCTCTTAGACTTCGAATGCTGACGTTTACCTTTCTGTATGGCATGTTTTCCTCCCCCAGGTATCTGGGATCTGACCGGGAGCTGGCACTGTTCTGCTAAGTCTCCCAGGCTGCAGTATAACTCAGTATTCTCTTGCCTCGGCTTCCCAGAGTGTTATGTATAGGTATATGACACCATGGCTGGCTCTAATTCTTACTATTGGCATAAATTTTTCCTCATGTACCTTCTCTCACTCCTTTTAATATATTTTCATCATAAGAGCAAAGAAGGAAACTTCTTTTGGCTTTGGAGTTAAATCATACTCTTTAAGAATTTGTGCCATTAACATTTCTGGAAAATTCTTCAGTATATCTAGTATGCTGCCTCTTGTAATTATTAATGACTCTAACTTTATTTATTTATTTATTTATTTTGTCTTTTTTGAGACAGGGTCTCACTGTGCAGTTCAGGCTGGCCTTAAGCTCACTTTGTAGCTCAGGCTGGTCTCGAACTCACAACAATCCTCCTGCCTCAGCCTCCCTAGTGCTGGGATTACAGGCATGCGCCACCACACCCGGCTCAAAATTCACTTTTTACTTATTTTTTAAATTTTATTTATTTATTTATTTTGGCAGAACCAGGGATTGAACTCAGGCCCTTGCGCTTGCCAGGGAAGCACTTATTCCACTGAGCCATCTCCCCAGCCCCTGACTCTAACTTTAGATAGAAAAATGTTAAGCCTTCTCATTTTATCTTCAGTTTCTCCAGTAATCCTTATGACACATATCTTGAAAGTGGTAGTTAGACATAAACAAGTTTTAATATTCATTTTAAAATTTTCACAGTCTAACAGTTCTACCACAATTGTAGGTTATCTATATTATAATTCTTTTCTAGCTACTATAATGTCAAATCTGCTGAAAGAAAAGAAATTTACTTATTCTTTCTATCATTTCCTGCAGATCCTGTCCAGTGATGTGGTTATTTAGGCAATTACAGCCTCTGCAAAGTAGCCAATGTTTTCATTTGTGTCAAGTTTTAGATACACGAGTTTAAGAGCAATGTCTTTCTGAAACAGGAGTCTGGCATGAGTGGTGTTGATACTAATGAAGGGCCAGTTGAAACCATTTAATTCTTATATCATTTAAAGGATATAAAAGAACATCTCTGACTTTCTAAGAACATGGTGAATGGTGATTAAAACCTGTCTGAGCACTTCCTAAGAACTGTTGCAGTTTCCAGTCTATGAGCAAACAGGACCACAGCAGACTTTGTTCTCCTAACCTTTGATGTATTGCTCTCCTCTCAAGGAATCAAACTTTATTAACAACCCTAAAATCTCTCCTTTCACCAGTAGCTGACACTGTGTTTTGTTTGGATTCTGTACCCAGCCAGCTAATTAAAGCCCACGACATTGCACCCAGTGAATGTCAATTACCCGGAGGCAGCTCACAACTGCAGAGCTTACTTGGCCCTGATTTTATGCTTCATCATCATTTCCAGGCTCACATATTTCTCTCACTTTCTTGCCTTCAGTGAAAAGTGCTTGAAATGAAGTTTCATAATTTAGGGAGTCGTGGTCTGCTCATTTATTTATTCTTTTAAAGAAAGGAAGCAAATAAACAATGTTAAATTTTAAACAAGATTTTGGGAATTAATAATGGTAAGTACATTATACACTGTTATCTTCAAAGTACTTGCCCATATTACGTGATGTACATAGACATGAAAAATTGGTCAACCAATGTAGGAATAAACCTTTCATTTCCATGAATTAACAGCAATTAGTAGTTTAAGTAATATATATATATATATATATATATATATATTTATTATAGTTAATAAATTCATATCACTTTTCTGTAGGCTGTATTTACTATTTTGTGAACGCTATTTACATTGCCCAGATTGTCCAGTTTTAATAAACATATGCTCTCTGATGTCTACACATTTTCTGAAAAGTGAAAATTGTTGAATCATGTCATTCCACTCTATTATTTTCTTTTTTTTTCTTCAAGTAGGTTTCTGAGTCATAGAATCTTTTTTTTCTTTCAGTTAATGAAGAAAAATCAACATTTTGAAAATGCTATTATAGAAATTCTGTCAACAAATCCATCAAATTTACAAAACAATGGCTTTTGTAAATCATGTAATATAAACTCAGGCAGTTTTTATTTTTTCTGTATAACTCTGTATATCTCTTTCTCCTTGTTTGTTTTGATGGCAGAATTCTAAGCAAATTATTTTTTAAGTAATTAGTTGTACATTTTAGGTATACATAATGACCACATTCATCATAGGGAATTTGTGCCTGAGCAGAATAAAACTTGATTCTTTTCTCAATCCCCTACTCTCTCTTCAAGCCTCTTTCCCCTCATTTATAAAAACTCTTTTCTTTCTTTTCTGATTTGTTCTCTTTTCTACTTTCCCCTTTTTACCTCACTCTTCCCTACTTCCCTTGCTCCTCCACATCTTTTTTTCTTGTTCTTCTTGTTCTTGTTCTTCTTGTTCTTGTTCTGCTTGTTCTTGTTCTGCTTGTTCTTGTTCTGCTTGTTCTTGTTCTTCTTCTTGTTCTTCTTCTTGTTCTTCTTCTTCTTCTTGTTCTTCTTCTTGTTCTTCTTCTTGTTCTTCTTCTTCTTCTCCTTCTTCTTCTTCTTCTTCTCCTTCTTCTTCTTCTTCTCCTTCTCCTTCTCCTTCTCCTTCTCCTTCTCCTTCTTCTTCTTCTT